>DWQX01002768.1:0-20343 GCA_018245475.1 Pharmacophagus antenor
TAGTCGCCATTTTTTTTTTAAATGTATTATGCATAATCATAATCTATAAATTTTCTTCACTTTACTGTATACGTAAAACTTTGATAGATCCATTTAAATAATCTAACAAACTAATTTCAGTACGCCCCTTTCTTCGTTAATCTAAATAATTCGTAATGTGCAAAATTATTATTGTGATGTACGTAATAAAAAATCCTACGATCATCGTCTTGTAATGCTGTCTATTCTCTACTATTTTTAAATAATCGTACCGTTTAAAAACGGACCCGCTATAATTTATTATCAGCTATAAAAATATTATAATAATTACTTGAATCGTTTCGACACTATTAATAGCTCGTTCATTATTTATTTAACTGAATTAAGTGGCTGCTACTACTTGTTGTATTACTGGTTTAAGTTATAAAAGTTGGTAAAGGATTAAAAATGTTTTGATGATTCCCCCATTACTCAGCTCTCTGCCGAAGTTTACGTGTAAAAAAATATTAAAGTGTAAATATCCTGCACAATTTAACCTAACGTGGACTCTTTCTAAACATAGCACAGGAAATTAATTTAAATTACATATACGGTAACAGGAAAAGTATATTCAATTATATGTGAAGTGATTTTATCAACTCTTTGTGTTATTAATTTCTTATATATCATATCGCGCATTCTCGACATTCCAGTTGAAACAAAATCAATCATTTAAGACAAACGTTTTTGATAAAGTTTTAAGATAAAAAGCGGAAGGATAAAGAGAGAACAAAGTTATATAAATCATAATCGTTTCCTGTGCTGTTTAGTTCTTTGCACATGTTCTTTTATTTATAAGCAGATATAAAAGAACTAAAGAAATGAAATGAGGAGAACGGATTAAAACGGTGTCTAATAACGGAGATTTATTACAAGTAAATTAAAATTTATAAACAGAATAAATATTAATAAAAAGTATCTTCGACTAGTCAAATTAAATACTAAATAATTCTTAGCAAAATATTTCAGTTATGCGACAATAATTTCTTCAAGAATAAATCACTATTTGGATAAAAGTTCCACACGGGAGTTCATGGGTATATTAAATGCAAGTAAAATGTGACTTTAATTCTATAGAAATACGGCTTAAATTCATTTATATAACTCATAACGTTTCAATGCAAAAAGTTGACGGAATGAAGCTTGCCTTTACTGAGTGTTTATTCTATTTAAGCAGGATCGAAGCAGCATTCGCTACAAATAGTAGTCAAGAGTTATATCGGTGATTTAGAATAATTATACTGTTCGGATGGGCTACTAACTAGTTAATAATATGCGATTAATTGCTTCCATTACACCTTTGT
Source organism: Pharmacophagus antenor (assembly GCA_018245475.1). Taxonomy (NCBI): domain Eukaryota; kingdom Metazoa; phylum Arthropoda; class Insecta; order Lepidoptera; family Papilionidae; genus Pharmacophagus; species Pharmacophagus antenor. The sequence goes on from DWQX01002768.1 coordinate 1,323, forward strand.
AGTCTCGATCACTAATCGAATTCTAAACGATAATTATGAAGTATCTTAACAATTTTGAGTGTGCCGCCACCCTTATTTGTATTTTATGGCCACTTTACCAAGTTCGTTTGACGACTGATGAGTTCATGCTAAAATGTATCTTATTTGAATAGAGTTTAACATGTAATTTCATTAATTGTAAAATTTTTGAATCGTGTAATAAAAGAAATCAAAGACGCAAATGTATTTTCTTAACAATTAGCTAAAGATTATGGGTCATCATTGCTTAAGTAATATTTTTTTTGTAGTTCTCTTTGAACCTCTGAATGAAATTAACCCGTTTCTTAATATAGTTCGATCTATCAAAGGGTCGCTACTGAGCGATGCCGCATACATACTTCGCAGGTATACCATGTTAGGAACTGCTTAATTACTTTTTCAGGTATTAATAATAAAAAATTAGTCTAGGATAACCAATAAATTCCTATTAATTTTGTGCATGAAAAATTCGATGCTGGCAAAATACGACGCTGGTACTGTAGGGGAACATGTCACATACCGAAGCGCAAGATTTAATATTTCGTTCACATCTCAAATGTTAATTGAATTAAAAAAAGAATAATACTGGCCACAAATGTGAACTGTAGTCATAAATTATAAAAAAAAGCAAACAAAATTGATTGTTACACCTCAACTATGGTACTATGTTCACTGCAATTTCAAAGATAATAGAAATTCAAGATCTCGTTATGAGGTATTCGCATATGTTGGATTGATATAAACGAGATCAAACGTATACCATTAGGTACAGCCTTAGATATACCGTGCTGAATCGAACGCATGAGTTTATTACGTTACCTATTATAAACGCAAAGGTGACCGGCGTGTGTGACATATGTCGTTACTTATTAAAGTAGTTAGAGGGTCTTATCTGGCTCGGTATCTATATCACTGGTGTGGTCCATTTGTAACTGCTTGGGCCATTACGTACCTTAAATGGCGGCATCGTTGTAACTGCGAAATAGAAGCGAACGCGAAAAACAGAAAGCGGGGTCGCTGTACTGTCTTCGCGTTAGTCATTATAGAGTAAAGTTAAGTATACACTGGTACAGATTTTCCTCTCTTCTGTTAAGGTTTAACTACTGTTTCTATTACGTATAGCTGTATTTATGTTTTTGGTTCTGTAGGCACGCGACTAGGTGGTAGGGATTTATCGAACCCGCTTAGCGAGTTACCACTCTCAAAGTCAATCTGACGGTATGATAGCATTCCGGTATTCCAACAGTTATGCACATGAGATCTAGAATTTTCTGAGCAAGAAAGTTCACGCTTCATGATCACGGCTGCATTCATTGGAATCTTATCCCGAAAACGATAGAAAAATATTTTCACATCGATTTTCACTCTCTGTTTAAGATTACTAAACTATATATTTTGTGTGAAACCACCCTTGCTAAGATATATCTAACGCCATATACGGTGTATCATAAATTCATCTATACTTGTTCTTGTGACGAACAGACGGACAGTTCGGATTTATGGTCTGCGAGAGTTATAGTTAACGGTGCAACCCGCGCTGACAGCTTTTTATTGAGTTATTTTGTTCTGGTAGCATTGATTTAGGACCGTTTCCACACTGTTTACAGTTGTTTCCAATTAATTAATTTCAAGACGCTTTCTTATGTGCATTCCTATATGAAGGCGTATTTGAGTTCTTGACACTTTGGATGGATCGGCTTTATTGAGTAGAGTTTTTGAACAACAGTGCTACAATTATCTATAGTTCTATACGAGTCTTTAACCTCTTCGATTTCTCTATGTTACATTTGTGTTAATTTATTACAGTTGTCACTTAGTTTGCGAATACCTTTATTCTTTAATATGATGTTTTAAGCATACCGAACTATAAAAAAAAAAGATCGTGACGTCGTAAAATTGCACTTTTGTTATGATTGTGGCTGACAGTAGTGGGTAATGTATTAGTAATTCCATTTATCTTATAAATATAAATTATGACGACATTGTGATACCTAGTGTAATTTTTCATGCAACCGACATTTAGCACTTGTCATGGAATGCCGTTTAGTGAATAATCGACTTTATTGCAAGTACATAAGAGTTGAAAATTGCTTACAATTTTAAAACATTGAGGTGATAGTGACGACTTTTTTTTTATATATAACAAAGTGGTCTTTCCCATTATTACGTGGATTGGAATTACTCACCTCGGATCCCAGTTAGCGGTCAGCCTGCGTCTGGAGCGCACCCGCAGACGCATGCGCACGCGCCTCGTTGACTCGCCGCGAACGCTCACCGCTACAGTACCGCCGCTCGAAGACGACAGCTGGGAGAATATAACGCTAATTAACGTATACGCCCCACACCGAGGTTTCTTTAGGGAAAGTTTTCACCGTTCGTTTTCATAAATAAAAATTATTATGTACAACTTTAATCCTTATTAGTAGTAAGATAAAACGTCAATAATTGAAAGATATTCTTCCATATAGGCCTTACAAGTCTACAAGAGTAATATTTTAAAAAAAGCATTGTCATGGAAAGATTTACGTGAATGGATCTCACAGATTTACGTGAATTTTAGTACATAGTTTTTTTTTGTTAAATTTTTTTAGTTATTTTATTTATATTGCGTTAGTTATAGAACTATTTGCTTTTTAGCACATTATGCAGTTTGTATTTTGGAGAGTATTTTTACGCAGATTGGACCCGTTCGTTAAGTGTTCATGATTTCATGAATAACTGCTACCGAATGATTTTGACTAGAAAAATGAAGATACTTTTTATTATCGGTTATGGGCAACTACTTGTCCCCCATTCCAACTGATGTTAGGTGACAAAGAGAATAGTTCTGCAAATACAGCAAATGCTGTTATGGCGGCAGATTGACATTGGTTTTTGAGTTGCAGCTATCCAGTGGGGTTTGAAAAATCCTACTACAATCCAGACGCCACTACGCCTGTGACCCGGGAAACGAACCCGAGACCTCTGTCTTACAAGGCAAGCGGTAAACCACTGCGCCACGGCGGCAATGAAAGTCCGTTATGATTAAGAACACATCTGTCTCCTCAATACTCCCGTAACCATTAATGCTACAAAAAACAAAAATAATAAATAGTATTGTAATAAATAGATAACATGAACGCTATAAAAATCTTTCATGTCCATCCAATATTTTTTTATATACTGACGAAATGTTTTGATACATTACTACCACTAGTATTCAAGATACACTTGTCCCTAGGTACTCGGACCGTGAATTTCTAAATAATTAAACGTGATAAAATTAAGTATTATCAATCCTTAAATTCTCGATTTTTTTCTAAGTAATCTCCCACTTTATAAACCATCAAATTTATAACAAAAAAAATATTTATTCCCGCTAAAACAAAATTTGTCTTAGTTGTCATATTCACCGTTGTGCATTCGATATCGTATGTACACACAGCATTTTTTTAACGAAGTCAATTAAAACTGGTATGTGGACAAATGCAACATTATGCATTTATAGTTAAAATATTGTAAATATTACTTTTATGGAAAATATTATTGTCATAAATTATAAAGAAATACTATAAGGTAATGTTATCAGGGACAGCAAAAAGACCTAAAGCCTGTGTGAAAATCAAACGCAAACGTCATGTTTTTATATTTTATATTCCAGTTACCTACATACAGTAATTGGATTATTATTGCAAACACTATGTGTGAACATTTTTAATTTACTAAACCATGATTTTAGCGTTAACCCGGTCATCAGAGTTTATGAAATAAATCTAACGACATTCTTTGGGATACATAAAAAATTTATTACAGGTGAAACCGATAGCTGAGCGGTTTTAATTATTGCTTAATAAGCCGACGTGAAAAATGAGGAATTTAGAGCTTGTTTGGTTGTTTGTTTTAATCTAAATGGATTTAATTATTATCTATAGATGTAATTAATACAATTAAAGGTTTGTAAAAAGATGATATTGTAAATATAAAATATTAAAATTTCAAATATGCCTGCGCAAGAAATTAAAAGAGATTTTCGAATAGCTGATACGAAATGTTTTGTTGTAAATTAATTTAAATGTTCGTAAAAATATTTTAGGCAAAAAACTTATTTTTGTTCAGAAAGTTATAAAAGGTTTACTGCCTCCGTGGCGCAGTGGTGTACCTTGCTTTGTAGATGTGTTTCGGGTTTCAATTTTAGGACTACATGAGTAATAGAGTTTGGATAGAAGAGTTTTGAAATCCGTCTGGTTAGCTACCACCGTCAATTACCAAGTGCCGCCATAACAGCATCGCTGTGTTCCGACAGTCATTCAGGGAAAGCCAGAATATTCTGGGCAAGCATATCTCACGATCTACGGCCTCATTGTTACTTATCGTGTGAGTTTAACACCAAGCGTTAGCTCATTTCCAGCAAACGGTAAAACCACATAACTTATTTCAGCGTTAAAATTAAAAAGTTAAATCTGCATACAAACTAGATATTATTATTAACATTTAATTGCCAGGAATTCCTAAATATATAATTAATTAGCTATAATGCTTTTATAATGTATTTTTCCTTAAAAGTGCATTACATTAAAAGCACTAATAAAAAGGCACATTAATTCTGAACGTGTTTTCGGCTTATTTATATTTAATTATGCAAAATTAAAAGTTATAATAACCTGCAATATATACTTTTCTTGTCTTCTTATTACCACCGATATCGTCCTCATCTCAACACCTTCATATTCTTCCAACAGTTTGAGATTTCCTGCGTAAATGTAAAATATCAGTGGCTTCAAATCTTCAATATGCGTAAAAGTACATATGTATATATTTACTTAAGATACATACTGGTTTATATTATTGTGTTAAATTGACTAATATAATTTAAGCAGTCTACAAGAAATTTATTTTATTTCTTCTTTGAGTTAAGTGTCCAAATAAGTAGAATCTCGTTTACAATAATAGAGAAAAATAAATTGTTTTTATTTTTTTAATGATGCTTCCGCAGCCACTTATTTCTATTCAACCCTAAAGTAGACTAGCAGAGAATTCTAATTGACGTAAAGTCAGCTTTATGTACAAGATTTTGAGTATTTATTCGTTAAGATTTTCCGTATTTGTGATAAAGTGCATAAAAAAAATTTTAAATGAGTGAAAAAACTAATAACTAATTATGAACCTTCGCTATCGCCATTTCCTTGATACAGGCCCCAATGGAATGATGACGAACAAGGGCTTACTGTGATGAACACGTGTGTCTCCGATATCAGCGATGTATTTAGTTCGAGACTAGAAAAAAAAAACCATTTAAGTTGAAATGTATGTTTGCAATAAAGTATTACGTTTATTTCATTGTATTGTGCAATTTGTTATAATTTTATCAGTGAATGAGTACATATTTCATCTGATAATATATTGACGCTTTTAGAATAGAGTAACCATAGGAAATGTATTAAGTATAACGAAATTTATTTCTTCTCTAATACATTACAAGAACCCACGGCTTATTTTCGGGACGTCAGTAATGTTCGCAACAGATATTGACGAAAAAGATTATCTCTTTAGGTGGCCGTAAAACTAGGAAAGCACTTATAACTGACCGGGAAGTTTTAAAGAAGGGTCTATATGGCGGAAGTACGAAAGGTGTGATGGAAGTCGTGTAAGCAGATAACATTTGAAACGAGTAAATAAGAAGTTTGAAATTTGTGCCAATAAGGGAAAAATTAAGCCATTATAGATATTTCACGTGAAGGGTTAAATGCCACGTGATAAGGATAGTTGTAAATATGAAAGTAGATGGATATACAGGCAGAGGAAGCCCCAAGTAAGTATAGATTGGTGCGGTTGCGTGTAATTACTGATATGATGAACGATAGAATTTAATTTAGGAATAATATTTATGCAATGCTTAGTAGCATAGGATTAGGAAGATTAAGAAGTAGACTGTCAGAACGGCATTTAAATTGTAACAAAAATCTTCATAGAAACGAAAAAATAACGAAAAAAATAAAAATCAGTCCAAATTTCCAGTTACAATGCTTTGCAAACGCATTTAGATGTATCAAAATTATTCCCGAATTTTGAACTGTGATTTAAAAAGGTATAATTTTCAGGTTGGCAGACAAATTAACTGAGGTCAGTTTACTTCAATCGCAAACTTACGGATGTTGGCGGGAAACTTTTTTCATCAAAAAACTTGAATTGTTTTCTGTGAGACGACAATTTACAACTAATGGTGGTCAGTCTTGAGTTTATTATTAAATTTCCGCAATTTGAATTTCAAAAAACAGTTCTTTAAAATGTCGTGTGATTTTTGATTGATTTAAAATAAATAACCATTTCACCAGAGGTGAATTGAAAATAAGTTCTTTTTACTAATGAAGTGCTGACTAAGCAATGAATGTCTGATGTTGAGCAATTACTCTAGCTTTTGGACGATTGCAAATACCATAAGCATCAATAAGACATTGTCGCGAATCAACTCAACAACAGCAACAAGAAACTCAGGGGGTTCGTCTATTTACGATCGATTTACCTTCTACTTTCGTCTCTGTCGAGTTTGTAAATGGTCTGGTTATCCATGGGTAGCCATTGCCTCTCGAACCTCGACACAGGCCTGGTGACGAGGACACTGGGCGCCGCGAGACCTGCTCCCGCTGCATGTAGGGCGATCAAAACCGCTAGTCTCGTGGTTAGACTGCTGATGTTTCTGCAAAAAAAAATATGAACCTCTTACATAAATTTGAGTAGTGCCCGGGTGGAATTCAGACAATATTCAATCAATAGGTCATTGTCCTCTTTTTTAACGCGTTTACCGTGACCCTGGTTTCTGTGTACCTTTCTTTCTTTGCGGTACGGAGTGTTTAAGACCTTGTACTTAAAAATATCATCGTAGCAGTACGAGAAACGGCTGTTTCTGCGTATATAAAACAGTTCAAGAGTTTATGGTCATGGTAACCCCGTATTAAGGTAGGTATATAACGTAATTCTGTTTACGTAGCACTTCTATAACAAAAAAATGAAGTTACTCCATCCACAAAATAAAGGAGAATAATGAAGACACATGCAATGCGTTCTATACCCTCTATTGCATTGAACATATTAATTTTAACTGCCTCCACGGATCAGCGAATTCGTACCTTGTAATACGTAACTCATTTTCAGAATCACACGTAATTAGTGAAGTTTGAATAAACATGAGCCAGAGAATACTTAGCCGAGCACATTTCACTATCACTTCATTATCACTTATTAAGATGTGAAATTGAAATTTAATATCGGAAAAATTGTGGTTAAACAAAGCAAATAAAAACTAATTTCTTCTTCTAGTAATGCCTCTCCATTACTGAAAGTTGTCAGTTTGAACTTCTCATTGTCCATGGCTAGACGGAAAAGTTCTGCGACTATTTTTATACGAGTACTAACTAGTATATTCCCATATGTTGCGTAGCCATGACTTCCTACGTCTTCCAACACCTCTTTTCCCTGCTAATTTTCCCGTTATGATAGTGTGTAGCAAAGTATGTTTCTTAGAAATAAAAAAAATTAAAAGCTGGTTTAGCAGTTCATAATTTATGCAGTAATAACCGTATGAATTGTGGGAAACAAATTATTAAAATTACTCATCATAATTTTAGGAATTTAGGAAATACATATGTCAGACGGGAGTAGTTCATGAAAGAGATAGCTATATTTCTTAGTTGTCTTATGTATAGCGGTCGTCATCGGCCTTTATAAAACTAGGCTGTATAGAAAATATTAGGACTATTTAATCCAGGCATTTTTTCTTCCGAGTCCCATGAAGCTGTAGAATTTATCAAAGAGATTATATCAATAGAATCATATCTATATCTATATAATTAGAAATTAAGGCGCATTCTTAACATAACAATACACGTATATATGTTGTAGTGATTGGGTAATTACTTTTACTGGACTGTCACTGTTCCCAACAATAGTAACATTTTATTGCTGGAATTTTATAATAAATCCCAAATAATTTGTATTTTCTCAGATGGTACTTTATTTTTTTGATATGTAAAGCAAAACCGACACATATATATATATATTTATTTATTTGTTATGTTATGTTTCTTATTAGGAACAGGTATTAACTTGGTAACCGTAAAAGCAACAACCCTTTTTGTCGCAAATCACTGGAGTGCAAACATTACCATGATCTTGTTGGAAGGACGCTAAGTCTAGTGACATTTCTCAAATAACAAGATATACTTTTTTAAATCACAAGTCAGCAACGTTATTCTGTTTAAATATTCTCACTAACACCTCACTGTTATGGGCAGGCATGTCACTTACACGAGTTGAACTGACTGGTCGTCGCATAGTTTGGATAGGAAAAGAAAGAAATATTTTTACAATTTTTTATTTTTTGTATTTATTTCGGTAAAAGCAGTCATTAATATTAGTATAGTAAATAAACACTTATTTTAATTAAAAGTATCCACAAAATTCGCGTTTTGTTTTTTCGTGAAGGTTCACCTGTTGTAATATTTTAACAAAATTAATTAAATTACTATAGAATTTTAAAGCAATTGACTAAATGTATATTGCGGTTTAAATGTGCCCATGAGTTACGTACAACAATTAAATTTTTTCTTACCTTGGAACATGAGTGTCGGATATAATGAATACTAAATGCCACATTCATTTCGGCTCAACTCTTAGATAGACTGACGGAGTAAGTCATTCGACATTAGGTCCGCCTTATGTAAATTATTTTGTCAATAAAGTTTTTAAATGAATTTATAAACATCATGTGCAGTTAATACCGATAAAAAAAAACTGATGACAGAAAGTTAGTAGTAGTACTAATAAAGACGATGTGCTTTGAAATAAATTAATATCGTTGAAAGGTTTTAAGTAAATATTTATGTAGCGATAGGAGAAACCTAGTCTAGTATAATTGTTACTAAAATATTCGGTAAACTCTCGTTGAGCGCTTTGGGAGTTTCGTTCTTGTCATAGAGTTTCTATGACTTACAAATAGATATTTTTAGATAATCTATTTTAAATTATTTGTTCTTCTCTACATTTTGTATAGAAAAAGTAATTCAATAGGTCGTCTAGAACATGCATTAGCGTTAGAATGGGTTCAATACGTAGCCCGTGTTTAAAACGAGCGATGTGCTCATAAGTTGATCATATGGTATAGTACACAATGAAAAATAAATATATTCTATCCAAAATGAGAATATAATTTCCAAAAAACAGTAGGTATCAATTATACTGAAATTGCCCAGTCTAGAGAATACTGTTAATCTTTAGATGAGGTATTTACTGGTAAAGCGGTCCTTACATAATTAAATGTAAATTACATATGTTAACTTATATTTTAATACATACATTTAAGTATCCCGTCGTAACTTAATCTATTAGTACAATGTACACTTATACGTTTTGTTACAATCGTGATTGGTTATCCAAAATGATTCGCATTTGTTTCCCACCCCGTTAAATCTCATCGAAATATAATGCAACCGTATTTGCTTTCGCTTCCGATCGGGCACTACAGGCCAACAATGAGCTAGGCGATGTCTATTGTGGTGTTATTCGTGGCCATAAACAACGGATCTATTCCCGAGTCGTGTCATTATGGGATATAAACGGCGTAATGAAGCGCTGATTGGATTGTAAATATTCGATATTTACAATATTCAGTTTGATGTAAGCAGTGACCTATCTCCGCTTACGTCTCATTTATTTATATACCTATATTTGGTTATCTCTACAGTTTAAGATTTATATCTAAAGATAGGTTTCCATAATTTTTTAAATTAAATACTCTTTAAACACAGCGTTACATAAAACATAAAAGTTTATAAAACCAGAGATCAGACTAAGTTTTTACCTATCTCTTCCTCTAAGTGGCCTAAAATTTTTACAATGGATTGCGTAAAGATTATTTTGAATTTCTGTTTGAATTTTAATTGGTTCTTCGTAATATCAATATTACGAATGATCAATTAAAATTTAATTTTAGAAATTAATTACATGAATGATTTCGTCGAAATTAACTTTTAATATCTTCAAAATTTATGACAGTGACGTTTGGTTTTATAGGATGGGGGAATCGCTTTAATGATTGAAATAAACATTTTTGTATTTTATAGATATATATCGATATCGTATTATATAAATAATAGCCTATCATGTCGGCTATTATTTAACATGGCGTCTATCAAATTTTCTCATTAAACTTCGGAATTGGTAAATAGAGTTATCAAAGATAATATAACATGCTATTTTCTTTATTTTATCTATAGATTGATATCATATCTGGGTTTAAAATTCAGAAGCAATAATGTAAAAAGTAATAATTAAATGTGGACAATTTGTTGCGACGAATAACTTACTAGCATCGAAGACACCGACGTAGATTCACAAGATAGGTCCCCAGGGAGCTAATCTTTTAACTGTCAAACGTAAGTAGAAGTAATAAAGGGGACAAATTGATAGTGGCGTGTGCCGTTGAGTAATTAATGTTCAGAATCGTTATATGTCCCTGTAACACAAACCTAACATATTAACTGTGCATCAACTTGAAATATATATGTTCATTGTAAAGATTATTTATTCTGGGCGTGCACACTTTACCGTATGCAGATTCATTGTGACTTGTCGTTAAGTCTTTTGACTTTGTACTTTTTTTACCTAAATTTAAAACAACAGTAATTTCTTTAAAAAAGGCTATACAGTGGCACTTCTTTAACGTGAAATATATATTTATAGATGGCACGTCGATTAACTCACCCTTCACCACCCGTTTGCTCTAGCTAGAGAGAAAAGGTGCATCGAGCTCCCTAGGGTGTATATGTAACTAATTCTTTAGCAAGCGCGTCACCGTAGCGCAACGATTTGCCACTTGCCTTCTAACGGACCAGGCTTTGTTCCCTGGCAACAGGAGTAATCGATTGTGGATAGTGATAAGGTTTTTTGAACCCGTCCGATTAAGTTGCCACAGTCGATGTCGATTAGCCGCCATAACTGCGTCGGAGGGTACCGGCAGTCATTCGCTCGAGAGCCTGCAGTATATTGATTGAAAACGCATCAACATCTACGTCCACATTAATACTTAATTACATGAATCTCATTGTCAATCTGCCGCTATTGCTGTTTTCCAGCAATCATAAATGTTAAAGCCCAAAGTATTCTACACGAACATGCTACACTGTTTGAGGCTTCATTGTCATTTAACATCCGATGTAATTTAGGTCAAATGCTGGCCCATAACCGTTAAAAAAAGAATAGAAAAATTTCATTACATTTTTTAATAAAACCCGTTTCAAGTTAAATTAAATAGTCACGTACGTGTCGTACTCGTACCGCGAAAGGTTCTGTACAATAAACACCTATAAAATTGATTGTCTTATAAGTATTACTTTATTTTTATCATTTGTTACAGTAATGGCAACAGATATAAAATTTATACTTCCTACCTATCACAATTCATGAGATGAAGCCCACTGACAGACGGACAGATAGACGTACGACGGATTCTCAGTAATGGAATTCCGATTGTCAACCTTTGGATACGGAATCCTGGAAAGGGGATGTCATTCTTATGAACATTATTTAAATGATGATTCTAGATAATTGTTTCTTTACTCTATATTTCTCGTAATCGTAATTGTGCGAGCGATCCGAAAAAAAAGAAAACAGAGACGCCGTGAGTTTCTTGGCAGTCTCTTTGAACCCGTTGCGTACCGCCATATTTAATATAGGAATGCCGATTAAAAGCATGCACAAATTTTTTTGAGTTCGTCTCATACGCGAATAAAAGCGCGGTGTACAGCTTTTATAACGATATATCGATCGACCGACGCCAAAACGGAAGTTCTCAAAACGACATACGATTATATGTACATTTTACGCTCCTTTCTCATGTATAAGCATGAGTAATCTAGTAGATTTTTGAATACATTAAATACATCATTTTTGTTTGAACTGGTATACTTAAAGTTGGTCGTATATAATAAAAAAAAACTTTAAGATTAGACGTGTGAGAGTAGAAGATATTATTGTTACACCTGCTCATAGTGTCTGTACATAATTTGTGTCTTTGGTGAAGAGAACTTGTTTGTAATCATCAATCGAACTTTAACTTGTTCGTAAGAGATATACAGCCTTCATTCTGCCCGTTCGGTTGATTCCCGGTCGACGCCATTATTGTATCTGTGAGTCATAAGCGCGTTACATCTCTGAATCATAGGGACCCGTCTTCGGTTTACCAACTTCTTTTTGTTCGGCAAAGGTGTAATGTAGCCGATGTACTGGCAATTACTAGTGTTCATATTTCTTCTCACAATAACTTTTAAACATTACCAGCTAGCATAGTGTATCATAGTGTCATTGTTCAAAGCGAAGGCGTTTTATTCTAATATATTATTTCGAAGCCATTGATTCTCCTTGAATTCTTTTATTTATTATTAAAAACAATTTTAATTGAAAAAATAAAACAAATCTTTTTTTCATTTCATCATTCAAAATTGTGGTTTTAAATGGGATACATCACACTCTGGTGGTCACTATTACAAGTGATGCAAATGCTTTAACTTCACTATTTCGTCCTTAATACCGGAATACATTAGTGTTTACAAATAGTCGGTAGAAAGCGATCTTGACATCGACTTGTCGAAACAAGTAAGAGGCGATATTAAATGAAGATTTTTGTATTATGCAACGTATACGTCAGGACCCACCCTCGTGTGAATTATGTGTTTACATTTTGTATTGATAAGTAAATATTTATTATAATTTCTGTAATTGGTTTCAATCAAAGTTATTTAAGTTCTGCAAATTTTTTAAATTAATTATAAGTTTTTACATACGGATTTAGAACGTATAAAAATCCTAGAAGTAATAAACGATAACATAATAATAAAGTGAATACTTATATAGAACTAAAATAAAAATTAATAAAATTACCATTGTTACAGTATTCCAATTTTTTAATAATTATTATTATTTATTTAAATACCAACAAGAAATCGTGACGTAAAATAAAATCTATGTTAACTTGTCCGAAGGAGTTCAACACGCTCGGACTCGAAGGCATTAAACCTCGCCCATATGTAAAGGGAACCCCCTCTGTTTTTATTTTAAATTCCGAACGCTGTATAACACCGCGCCGTTCAATAATTTCATATTGCAGAATGACCATAAATTTACACGGTCGCACCACAAGAGGTCATTGTTTCTGATCACCACTGCCCTATAAATCACTGGCGTAAAGTATGCTGAAAGTATTGTCGTTAAACAGTTCTGGATCTTTCTGTTTTGTGAACCGTTCGCAAAAAAATACTGGTATTTATTTTTCTTTTTTTTTATTTCATAATTATTTCTCATATTTATGACAAATATTACTTGTTCTATAAAGCTAATAAATCATGAATGCCTTTAAAATAAACATTAGAAAATGCACTGCATTTTTATATTGCTTATTTTAATTGTGTCCGCGATTTTATGTGGCTGTGGCATATATTTTTAACGTTTATATCTATTACTATTTTGCGATACATTTTTAGATTTATATATAATATTTATAGTTTTCAGAACTTTGTTCGTTTGCTTTGCGAATAAAGAATTTGAATAAGAATCTGGGTGTTTATTTTAGTATGTCGACGAGAAAATTTATAATTAAAATATATTAAATCTGTTAAATTCAGTTAAATTAAATTTCTTTCTTATTTAATGTATTTTTATGTAACTACTTATTGGAGTCTGGTTATACGTAGCAATTCCTTATACATAAATAACATTTAATATTCTTTTCGTATTAAGACAAAAATGGTATATCGGTATCGGGTTTATTGTGTTGTATTCACAATAGATATATGACAGGGGTCACGAACCTTCGACCCGCGGACGAAACACTGACCCGAGCAGGCTTTCCTAATCGGTCATAAGATCCTCACGTTAAATTATTTTTATTATTTTCATTTATTATTGCAAAAATATAGAGTGCACACCACAGTTTTTCCTCTCTTTGTTTGAGTGAACTATAAGCAAATGTTAATTTAAATTTATTAAAAAAAAAAAAGATTTACACACCACTCAAAAAGGTTCAAGACCCCATGAACATTTGTAATGAGTACGTGAGGAAATATTTAGCAGAACCAAATATAATATAGAGTTCACAAAATACACTATTTGTTAATACATTTTTATCGCATATTAATCACAATATTTTCTGCAAATGCGTTTATCGTTTTAGTACTTTATTTTGTAATCGTGTAATACTATTCACAATGTCTTCATGCATCCCGCACCGTGTATGGCTGCTTTATTTTATTATTGTAATACAAGTAACGGCGATGAGATATGAAGAGGCGTTAAAATTCACGCTTATCTTTGGGCTTAAATTGTTTAAATTGCCCTATTACGACTTTATAATCTTAAACTGACCCTAGAGAGCTATAACAAGGTCCATAAAAAGGCCATAAATGTAAAGTGCTATGTGCTTTAGTTGTTTCTTAAAGGAATATAAATTTTGAAATAATACATAGAGTAGTAACAAGCCATAACTAGATAAGATAACCTCTTTGTATATTACTTGTAAGCCATTTCTAGAAAATATGATCCGAACATAAACCTATGTAAGGTTCTATAGATTGTTTCTAACGAACAGGTAGACAAATGATTCAATAATTTCTCTACACATTACATAGCATAGTTACTTGCATCGACATCTCCCCATAAACACATTAAGACTATATTTACGGGTCTCGTCATTTTGGCGGAACAAGCCCAGATAAGAAATTCTGTATACTAATATAAATTTGAGTTTTTAATTTTTTTTATAATGCCTCTGGCAACAAAGTTTTATTGACCTCTTCTTGAAAAACAGGAAAAATATTAATACATTAATTGACAAAATTACTATAGATTCAAATATCCGTAATATATGAATATCCGTAAATCTAGTGTTAAATACAAACTTTTTTTTTAATAAAGATGATAAGTATATAACGAGTACCCTCAAAAGAGATCGAAGTATGTTTTAAGGAATCATTAAAGCGATACAGCATTTGCTGTGTTCCGTCAGTCATACGTGTGAGAGCCTGATGTATTCTGGGTGAACACACTTTACCATCTACTGTATCGTTGTCACTTATCATCGGGTGAAATCGAGGACAAGTGTTAGCCCATAACCGTTAAAAAATGATATTAATTATAATCCGATGAAATATATGTTAGGGTCATTTAAAAGAAACACAATATCAAATCGGGCACTGCATTTTAGGATACGATAGACATACATGCGTTAAACTCGACGTAATACTTTCTATTGCAGAATCACAAAGCACAGAAGAAATACGTGATATTTCAGTAAGATTGTGATAAACGAAACAAAAAATTAATTTGCTGATTAACATTTTTTTTAAAAAGAGAAAATTAGCAATACATTTCGTTTTTCATTTTATCGAATCAAAGAGTTACGGTAAATAACGATTGGTTAAATAAATTGTATAAGTTAGAGATGCTTCATCCTCCCGCAGTGCCGTAAACCGATCAGCTGTTTTAACCGATTTGACTAATTATAATTCGATATGCGTGACGCAATTTTAACCGTTACGTTCAACTACGTTATGTACATAATAGTAGTCAGGAAGTGGCCGTTTGATACGTTGCCAACGAATACCGAGGAGGTTCTATGGAGGGATTTGAACGCGGTCATTTTGATGTAGCGACGGGTCGATGAAAGGTGATGCTATTATTATTTTTGTTTGTCGTCACAACAACGGTCCGATACCGCTGGAATTAATTGTGGGAGCGGTTCAAATGCCATCACTAGTATTTCGCTATCCCAATGATGATAATTACCGCCTCAGTGGCGCAGTGGTTCAGCCGTTTATTTTATAATACGCGAATACCCGAGTTCCATTTAGGAGCTAAGAGTTAAGATGGCGGTAGGGGTTTTCATAGATGGCAAAATTTAATGTTAATTTACCGCTAACCATCTATGGCCTCATTGTCGCTACTTAACACATTATCGACCGGTGACCAAAAAGAAATTCTCTCATCTTGTGTTGTCTTCTGGCTTCTCATTTTTCATTTAAAAATGATTGTGTAGAGTTAAAGAACTGAATAATCTTATAAGTCTGAAAGTTTGTCTCTCAATCGGCATCAGCCACAAAAGTCAGAATAAAGGATTAAACGTGGGCGAGCGGCGACGACGTAAAGCCTAAAAATCGGCTACCGGTCGATAATGTGTTAACATTGTGTGGAAGTGATGGCAGACGTTAGCCTATTGTAGAAAAAAATAACTGCGTAAACAATTATCATGTTACAGAAGCTTAAGCTATTGAAATTATAAGCTAAAGTGACGTCATCTAACCCGAGGGTGTTAAGAGTTTTCCGCTTTATTAATTTCAACAAGCACTTGATTGTTATGAAAATTATAACATATTCTATGATCTAAATAAAAAATGTTAAAATAAAACGTTTCCTTTCAGATATATCATAAACTAAAATGTTACCGATGGATTATTAGTCTGCAAAGAAATAAAAACTAATTTTTAGACATTTTTATAGAATTAACTAATGCATTTTGCTTGTGCTAAGGTATAGATAGGTAAGATACTTTTTTTTTTCATGCCTTTACCGACAAATTCAAAAACGGCAACTTAATCCATTGACTTATTGGTAATACGAATTTAAGTAATTACTACTATTAATACAACGGGATAAAATACTTTAGTCCTACCGCCATGCTTTAACGCAGTACGCATGTAGCATTTGGATTTATCAATACAAATTGCCGTTTTCTGCAAATCTAGAATGCCGCGCCCGAGTTTGCATATTATAATTTTTATTACATGTAATACGTTCGTATGTCAGATAGAGAAGCGATTATCCGTTTTGAATTATTGTATTATTTTTTTTTGTTATCTGTTATGGGCTAACACGTGACCGCGTTTTCACCTGGTGTTAAGTGACAATGAGACCGTGGATGGCGAAGCGTGTTCGCACAGAATACATCTCTCTCTCATATGTATGAATGCCGGAACAAAGAAATGCTGTTATGGCGGCGGTTTGAAAAATCCCACCACCATCCAGACCAATACACCTGTGCCCCGGGAACCGAACCAGAGACTCGAGCACGGCTAGCGGGTAAACCAATGCTCCACGGAGGCAGTCGAAATTCTACAAATAAATTGTCGTTAAAAATCTTTTAATACATTGTCGTATAACGAACATATAAGTAAAAGTCAATAGTTTTCGAAACTAAGTACTAATTTAATATAAAAATATCTCACGATTAGACGCTATTTGTCTTCGTTGCAGTATTACATATTCAACTTGTCTTACTAAACTAAATAAATCGAAGGAGGTATTAATCGTTACTTTTTTTTATTACTCTAAGCTCAGTATGGTTAACGGTCACATGATGGTAATCTATTACTGTAGGTTTCGCATGCTTGTAAATACCAAGGGCATCATAAAAGCTTTACCAACACCACAAGTTTTGTATTTTTGTTGTTTTTAACAGTTAACAATTCTTACCAATAGGTACGAGCTCACGGATCACCGGATCCGCGCTCCACTATCAGATGAAGCTGTAATAGTTGTTAAAAAGACTAACAGCACAAACTTCACCTAACTAATTTACGGCGGGTAACAATATAAAAATATGAAATGTTATAAAACATTTTCAGATAATTGAAAAACAATTCATGAAGTAAATGAGAAGAAATGTTAACATTTAAATAAATCTCTTCGTTTATCGAAAAAACCGGCAAAGACGAAATTATTTATGGCGATCAAACGGTGCGTAAAGAAAAAAAAACGAAGAAGAAAGGAAATGTCGCCTGTGAAATCTTCAAATCGCAAAGTTATTCGTTACTCATATATATATATAATTCTCTCTTTCAACATGAAATGGCTAAATATTTGACTTTGTTCTTTCACAATTAACTAATGAGTTGATTACAACGTGCTTTGATATTATGAAGCGATCCTTGACGCACACACGCAAAGGATTCGCGTAAGCGCACATGTAAGCGTGTGAGCAATGACTTGTAAAACGGAATGTTTTCGTAATGTAATGAGCTACGTAAAGCAACAACACAACAAACATTAAGGGAATTGTTGATGAAATGCCAATATTTACTGAAGCATTAAGCTGCTCTTTCAAAATACATATTGTAAAGCTAAAATACTAAGATCTATGAATTTAAATACGCGGAAGCTAACAATTTATTTCATAAAGCATTAATAATTCGAAAACTTTTATTTATTTTTTAATAAGAAGTAACACAGATAGTGAAACCTGCAAATGCCCGATGACGCAAAATTAATTTTATCATTGCAATAATTCACATGATATTTGTGAAGAGAACGTATAAATTTCACTAAGTAACTGTCAAACGATAGCGCATTCAAAGAACACACAATTTAAACTGCTAAAAGCTTAGAAAATTGTATTAGTGTAATCGAAATTTACGAACGACACGAAAACCCGCTGTGTTTAAATCGAAATTTCCATTTGAAAATTTACATTCAATTACAACGCCGCTAACAAACAGACGTTTCGTTGAATAAAGACATCGGCCGTGTGATTTATTTATCAGCGACATAATAAATTATACAGGGACGCTATAAATTTTACAGTTAACGAAACTGATGCGGGGGAAAAAAATCAGAGGCGTTTCAAGTGAGGAGAGTTGTCGCAAACGTTTTGACGTGCGCCCGCTAAGGTTGGACAAAAATACATCCACGAATACATGTCCGCCCGGCCGTCTGTCTGGGACGGTGTTTTGTATTTCTGTCTGAGTTTTGACACGTTTTACTTTAGGTTCGCGGGCTTAGACACGGCCGTCGGTCTTATTAATAAACTTAACGTACTATACCATAAACCGTATAGCGATGTTGACACGAGCGAGCGTAACTGAATTCATTCTTAAACATAATGAAAATCAATTTATTCAAATTAGGGCAACTCTTACCAAGTTTTGACGTCATTGATATACGAACAGCTCGTCAACTATATACTCATACTGTTGGGAAGTAATGCCGC
>DWQX01002769.1:0-20336 GCA_018245475.1 Pharmacophagus antenor
TGTAGAGCACTAACTTTTGGAGTTTTATTCAATATTGTAATTTTTTCAAGGTGGTCTCAAACTTTTGGCCGGCAGTGCATATTGTAACGTAGAATTGTAGGAGCGTCGATCGTAATTATTACGATACTGTGACATTACATAATTTCGTTATTAATATAATATTTAACAATATAAACGATTAATGAAATAACAATAATCATTTATGTTATATGTGTATTTATATAAACTATGCCAACGATTTTGTGAAGGAACTCCTTTTTTTATTACATTAATAAAGTAAAATGTCAAGTCTAACAATTGTCTATGTCTATATTACATTAATACGTTTCATTTTTAACATGATGGTAACACCCACCAGCCTAGTAGTTACACTGCGGCCTCATTGAGAATACAAAACGGAAATGTTAAAATACTGGTTGGCGGTAGAAATTTGTTACGGAGATATTTACTAAGAAGACTTACAACTTATGATATATCCACCTTCGACAGTCGGTTCTCGAAAGACACCATGCTCCTGGACGTAAATTCAGGGTTTTGCGGGATTTATATCGACTAAATCCACTCGTTGAGAATCAATGCTTCACGAGAATACCCCAGATATCCTGCAGAACGCACATGCACCCTCTGTAGTATGTTTAAACTTCCCAGGGGAGGATGAAGCCCGCTCGGGCACCATCGCTTTGCTACCGACTTTCGTAGACTTAGTAAGCTAAGGTAGGCTTACCATAAACTTAGACCCGCTATGATTGTTGCGAATTGTACTATTAGTTCCGTACGAATTGTACATTAGTAACCTAAATTAAAACCTGAATAAAGAGAAACGTGTATCTAAAACCTATTCAATACATTTCAGTAAAAAAAATCCTACTTTACTAAATGTCACGATTAATAATGCGTCGTAGAAATCACATAAATAATTTTCTTTTAGTTGCCGTTTGCGGCGGTGTTATATAATTCAGGGAGCATATTACGCGCAATCAAGCATGACAAACCACGGCTGCGGATTGTGGTTACGTTTAGAGGAATTTGAGTAATTTACTACACAGAATGCAATATGATTTTATACGTATAATATTAATTTTTCGTATTATTTTTTTAGACTTTATCTTTTTCATGTATTGTTCTACTATAATTAAATAATAATGTAGTGTGTTTCCTTCTAATCTGTACACATAACACAAATGAAATTTTAGTACATTATTTTATAGCCGGAGTAGGCAAATTAACGCACAGTTCACATGATAGAAAGTGATCACCGTCGCCCATAGACAACCATCACGTTCGTGGTATCGCAGCTGCGTTGCCGGCCTCTAAGATCGGAGTAGACTTTTATTTTGAAGGTCCCCAAGTCGTATCAGTCCGGAAATATTGCTGGCGACAACTAATTCCACGGAGTAGAAAATGATAATAACAAAAAAAATAATAATTAGAGACGCCGTAACTAGTCAAAATACTAGGGTTACGATATTTAACATATTACGTCTCAATACGCTTAGTGCAATATAGTGTCATGTCATGTCATATCTAATGTAATAAGAAAGCATCCCGTATCACTTAACCCCAAGTAATCACCATCTCCACCAAGTGGTATAAAAAAACTGTGTATCCAATCTTTATATCTTTATATTATTGTAATATTCGCTATACGATCACTCTGGACCGATAATAGGATTTCAATACGTGATAAATTTATAACAAAGCAATAAAATTTACACTTTATTTACAAATCGTTTCCAAACTTTATACCGTAGCAAAACAGCTATGGTCGTAAATCTTGAAGACAGTGAAATGTTGCATTCACTTCGGGGAGTTGTTTTCAACGCTTTACATGTGCCATTCATACGTAGTTGACTCACTAAACAATGTTTGTAATTGATATAACAGTGAATAGATTACTTTTAGGTTATCGACACATATATATCACGTAAGACTAAACTTTATACTATAGTTATTTTTTTAATGCATAGGTTTAGCTAGTATTTTATAATGAAATCATGATATACATATGTTATTATTAATTACAATCTAATTTTTTTACGCAGTGACAGATATTAATCTATGCCTTTTTATGTAGAACTTAGTGTTAAAGACCTGAGTTTTTGTTAATTTTTTTACATATAATACAAGCAAACGACTATAGCAAATTCTTTTATGAATTTTTCTTTCATAAGATTTTCCCTTTATTAATTTAACTTAAGGAATTAGATTAGTCATTAAAATAATCAATAATCATTATCTTGAGAATAAGAATTGTCTTATAAAGTAAGATATTATCTAAATTAACATAGCTTTAGTTATCCGAAGTTAAATAACCTCGTTGGAGGTAAACCACTCGCCCATAGCTGCTACGAAGCAGGTTACCGAAGGCAACGCCAGACTACTCGTCGGGTGGAGGTCGGCCAACGTGAAGTTGCTGGAGCCCAAGCCCTTGCGGTGTTATCGCTGCTTGGATCTCGGGCATACAGGGGCGCAATGCCAGGCGCCAGTGGAGCGGGCCAATGGGCTTCAGGTGCGGAAAACCGGGGCACAAGTCCGCGACGTGCACAGACATGCAGCACTGTCCCGCGTGCACAGTGACAGGCAGACCTGCTGACCACCACATTGGCAACAAAAGGTGTGCGCCACCCATGACGGGTAACAGGCCGGCTGGTCGGACCACAGCCCCTCAGGCGCCGCGAGCTGAGCCTGAAGTCAGGCCATCCATGGACACGGTAGTGTGGGACGGCAGGGTATAAATCCACTATGGACCTAGTGGATTTATAATTCGCTAGCTCAGCTGTCTCGCACCATGTCTATGAATGGCGAGTGGCGGAGAAGGCGGGCGTACGCCCGTCTTCTCCCGCATTACTTACCTGGCCGTAGGGCGGCGGAAGGAGTACCGTCCCTCCGACATGGGTCGAGAGCGAAGTGTGTCGTGTTCCGAAAACTACGCTCTCCGGGAAGCGGATGGGCTAAGTTAGCCCCCGTTCAGCGCGAGCTCGTACGAGCAAGCGCCGACGGGACCGCGTAAGAATGCATCCGCGTGCCTGCAGCCCCATCAATCGGCGTATTATGAAATACCGTGAGGTTTTAGTGGGTATACTGAGAGCATCACTCTCGGGGAGTCCCACATAACCGCCCTGAACCTCCCCTGGTCAAGCGGTATGCATTTCGTCACGTTAAAAAAGAAAAAGTAAACCTCTCCCCCCCCCATCCACGGGTCCCCGCCTTGTTGTGGCGGTGGGGCTTAGTAACCGTGGCTTTTTCATCCACGATGAAGCGAAAAGGAACCCACCCCGCTGGCCCAAGGCATAGGGCTGGCCCAAGGAGGCGGGCTTGTGGATCCAGCCATGGATGTGTGCCGAGGGACTGCGGAGGCCGCGTTCATTTCGCTGCCTTTGCAGCCGTGGTGGAGTCGCGGAGGGAGAAAAGTGTCGGTGTTACATTACCGCTCACCCTTTCCTCCGCGACCAAGCGGTGTCGCACCGTAGATGCAGCGGCGGTGGAGCTGCGGGGGAGAAGGGGTAACCCTACCTTCAGCGGCCGAATTACGGTTGGCGGCGGAGACTAAGACCAGATCCACCGCAGGGAGCTTGGAGGACCTGTGCTTTCGGGTGTTCGTTCGGCTCCCATTGCCTCTGGGAGACGGATTCGGGGGTCCGTTGCCCATTTGACCGTAAAAGCCCAGAAAGGAATGCGCGCTGTGTGTACCAGCGCGCCTTACCAGGAAGGGATAGAGGAGGTTTACCTCTCCACTTAGGACGGGCTGCACATTGCGGCCAGCGCTGGTGGGGTTGCGGAGGTATGCGAAAGCATTCCCGTGACCCTACCGTAAAACGCCGAAGATGGAACTTGGAATGGATCGTGGGGGCTTTAGTCGGTACAAGTCCGACATAATCTGCCTTTGCTCCGGCGAAGGTAGATATGCGAAGGCATTTCCCCTACGGAAAAAAAAGGTAAACCTCTCGCCTTTATGACGCCAGATTATTTAATGCAACTCTTATTCTCAAAGGAAATTAATGCCTGTGATCTCTTAGTGACGCAGTAATGTGATCTAATAAGATACATAAATTTATAATATATATCAAATCGTGATAAAAACTTTGACTTCGGGTCATAATTTATTCATCTACAGTCTACACTATAGATTGTCCTTAAATTCATAATGTAACATTTACCACTAATCAAGCTTTTACATAAAAGGTTATTGTAGTCATATATAATTGTCATGTACAGACAGCTAAAATTTCGCACCACTTTTTTGTTTTAACTTTTGTGTCTACGATATTTTTTTTCTTAATACCATTTCTCTGTTTTTAAATTGATTGGATTTTATCATTAGGTCACATATTTTCATTACTGTTATTTAATTGTAATAGAATTTCATTATATTTAAACTTACGCACGGTCTTGGACAATAATGTATTAAAAAAAGATTCCGAGAATAGACTACGGTAAAAATTTACATAATCGGGGATATAAATTGTACGAAATCGAAATGCGGATGGGTTAGGGAATTGTCGAATACAATACAAGAAACGAATAATAAAATAAATCTACGGAGTGAATATGTAAATCCTCGATGTCGTACTTAATAATGTAAAATGAATGTCTCGTATTTTAGGGCATAATATATTTCAGTTTTAAATATAGATTATTTTATTAGTTAGGATTGAATTCACGGAACCCACTTACGAATGTTAGATAGATTAAATTTTTAATTCCATTTTTTTTTTAATTTCCTTTCATTTATTTAAACTTTTCAAATTAATTGCCACGTACGATATAGTGGGAAAGAGCTTTTGTTAGATTAAAAAAATATATATCACAACTGAAAAATAAACTTTACAATGTATTAAATATTGCTTCCATAAAGAACTATGCAAGATTTAAAAATCATATATTTAATGTAACATTGAAAAAAATGTATATATTTCGGAGTCATACAGTTCTTACAGTAACTAGAGTAATTAGCAAGAGACTTCATCAAATAGTATTTTTCAGTACATAACCTACGCCATTTATATAGGTACATTTCATCAATACCCATATTATACAATATTTACTTTGGTAATAATATCAAAGAACGCCGAAACCTAATAAAACTTCCTATGGTCATTATTTGTTATTCAAAACTTGATGGTTCGGAAATACCGGATAGAAACGTAAATGATATAAATCTTCAAGACGGTGAAGTGTTACAACTGTTTTAGTGCTTTTCTTTGTTCAAGATCGAAGGCACAAAGAGTTTATTTTACATTTCATACCTTTTCTTTTTAATAGATAGTACTTATATGAAATATGCTTGATATTTCCTATTGATTTAATAACATACATGTACCTTTTTAGCGGATAACTTATAAATACGACCTAAAATCGAATTAAGAACATAGAAATTCTTTACCATGTTTTCTTATCAATACGTCTGTCGGCTTTGATTACTTCAGATTTAAACACTTAGAAAGAATAGTAAAAGAAGCAAAATAATGTTCAGATGGATATTCAGTGTAAAAGGTTTTTGTTCGAAATGTTTTATTCCTTTATAAGCCAGGTGTGACAATAGCTATTCATGTTTATGTACTAAGGTCGCTAGATACCCAGCGCGACAGGTCAATCACCTGCCTTTCTTCATACAACGACCTGTTATGGAGTTAGATTATTAACATAAAAAAGGGGAATTGTATAATATTCTCATCACAAATTTCTTTGTGCAAAGCTACTATCGTTTAGATTTTACCTATAAACACAATTCTTTTATACCATTGCTATATTGACTTCCACTCATAACTTTAGGAATATAAGTTGTTTAATTTTATTTGTTAAATGATGTTAAAAAAGTTGGGCCATTATCTAGATTATTTCGGAAGTACCAGCTTACATATTGATTTTTACGCTTTATATAATAAGAACCCTTATCATTTAGGGCACAGAACGTAGAATACAACTTTGAGGTATAAATGTATGGAAACACTGGATGACCGGAAAAGTTTATTATTTAGTGTTATAGTACAAGAAACTTATTGATGTGATAAAATTGTTAGTATATTTTACGCGAATATTACAAATGTACGCCATAACGAAAACACGGTTAATTCTTTTACCTGTCTTAAAAAATATTTTTGTCCGCTTTACGTAAGCACTTAAGCAATCTGTATTTATTGTTGCAAAATCTGGTAACATTTTACTATTTTATCTCGTAAAAACCTAGAGAAATTCACTGAATACCGGAATCTTGCCAACCGTAGACATTTACATACTTTTAAGCTTATCTTCAAGATAAAATGTAGATATAAGAAAAGGTTACGAAGCACTCGTACGAGTGTGCCTAAAGCAGCGCTTTACAATGTTCCAATATTTGTCATGGAAATGATTTTTATTCGTTAACTTATCCTTATAAGCGATTAATTCTAGATTAATTTTAATAAGCAATATACATATATTTATGTTATTTAATTCATTTAACTTCATGTTTTTTTTTAACAATGGGCACATAATTTCACCCTTTCTTAAATGACAAAGAGGCGGTGGATAGTTAAGCGTGTTCGCCCAGAATACTCTGGTTCTTACATATGTGATTGCTGGAACACAGCAACGCTAGTAAGGCATGAGATTCACATCGGAGGTGGTCGCTAACCAGGCGGGTTCGCAAAAGCGCTACCACCATCTAAACTTCACTACTTATGTGGTTCCGGAAATGAAATTGAAACCTTTGTTACAAGGCAAGATTAAAAACAAAAGCTTGAAATAAAACTTTTATCACTCATCTTTCTTAAATTTCATTAAAAAAACAGTGCCTCATAATTAGTTTAATATGATATGGATTTCTACAACACACGTAATCATAATTTCTTGATCTTGCACGTAAGGACAACTCTGCTTCTTGAAATTTAGTCCAAGTATTGTGTAGTACATTGAAAGACAAGTAATTACGATGTGCTGACCAACGCAAGCTACAAGTGGAGTTCACGTCGAACTGTCTCTTACTAACATGCAAACTCACATAGGACGTTCTTTACATTATCAGTTTATTATGTATGGGGTACAAAGTCCGAGATGTTATGGTAACCGTCCAAGTTGCGATCTTCAATTTAAAGAAATATTAGATAATCATTAACTGTTAAGAATAAAAAAAAACATAAATCCTGCATAAAAGTTCAACTACATGCATTGCTTACTGGGTAGCTGCTCTTTAAAAGTACTTTTAAAGCACAAGGCAAAACACCAGTGGTTTTTACAGCAATAGTATTCTTCGGTATCCCTCCCCGTAGCGATACGACCATACAAGCCAAAACGTTCGGCTGATGGTGATAATACAATGATGAGAAATAGATTTAATAAATTATATAAATTAAAATGTCATTGCACGATGACAAAGATAAAAAGAGTAAAAAGATCTCATAAAATTATATCATTTATTACTTTATATATGTGTTCAAGCCTCTGCAGTGGCAATATTTGTTCATAAATGTATAAACAACACATAGCGTACTCCAATTGTTTTGATATTCAATATAAGATCGACGGCACCATTGGTGGATGGTGGTTCAATTGTCTTGTCATAAGTTTAAATATTCGGAAATATTTGAACGAAAAAAAGAGCATTGGATTGTTTTTCATGAGTATTACAAATATCCTAGTTACGAGGTCACAAACAAAACTCCAAATTCCGATTATAATTTTTTTTCTCGAGATAAACAAATAACATTTGCTGTATTGGTAATAAAAAGGCGGTATTGAAAATCATACAAAACGTCAGCTTATTAACTAGTTACACGTCAATTTAAATCTTTACCGCGAATCGGTTGACATATATATTCAGGGTTTAAAATAAAAAAAAATACCATTGACGTTCGTGAAGAAATTCGACGTTTAAATTTATAATATAATCTTTAACTCTGTATTTAGCATACAAACTTGTCATTGCTTTCTTTTATTTCTGAACTCTTTGATATTTAAAACTAAAATCCATCGTTAACAGGCGAAGCAAAAAATAGCGTACAAAAATTATGCTAGATCGTGGCGAAACTATAAACTATTATTAAAGAAATATTACTATAATCTTCAATGTTATATAGAAGGAAATGATATACCAAAATGAGAAAAAATATATACACCAAAATGAAAACCGTAATTCATTTTAGCACTCGCTTTATTTAGGTATCGAAAAACCTTTTTACACAATGAAACGTTTTCATAGCTGTTGTCATTTCGCTATTGTGAAAATAAATATATTCAAATGACGACATGGCTTTCAAATCGAGTCCTATTTTTTATGTAAGACCGACCACACATAACGTTTCAGATAGTGGTAATTTTTTCGATGGTCCGATTTTAGTGATTTGTTTTATGATGGAAAGCTACATCCAAGTTGGTGCCTGGGTGGTAGCTAGTCAGGCGGGTTCGAAAAACCCTACCACCAGCCAAATTACACGTCCTATGACTCGGGAATCGAACCCGAGACCTCCGCGATCCAAGTGGTAAATCACTGCATCACGTCAGTTAAACATATTAAATGATGAACAGGGAAGTCTCCACTCACCACTCACCAAGAAGTTGAAATATGGTATAAGTTACATGGAACAGTTAAATACTTTACACACTTTTAAATGAAATTTTGTACTAAAACGCTTCGTTACTTAAATGGCTTCTGTAAATAGTATTTTTCTGATAAACTAAAGAAATATTTACAAGTTTCGCGGAACAGTATTGTTTTCAAACTGCAGCAATTTACACTTGTTTCTAAAAACTTGCCTATAGGATCTTTATAGTTTTAATATTATTATTGGTTGAACATAACATTGTGTTAAGAAATAGTTACAAAAATTCTTAATACACATCAATAGAATGTATTTGTATCTTATGATTCAATAACAAAATATATCTATCATTATTATGTCAATAAAATAATTTGCAACGAATGAAAAAAATATAGAAATCAATCTAAAAATATCAGCAACACTATGACATCGAGTCATTATGAATAGATTTTTTTATTCTCATATGTAAGGCTTAGATTTTAATTATTTTATTATTTTACAAAACATATATATAATATTTATCGTTCCATCACCCACACAAAAACCATTCAATGGATGGGAACTTCTGAAGAGTGTTTGGAATAAATATATACCATAGTAAATATAATTACGGAATAAACAAATTTATTTTCTAATGACAATCGATTCTATTATCTTCACTTGACTTGCATAGTTCTGTCACATTTTATTTATTTATTTTTCGTTAACTCAAATTGGAGGTAATTAAAGTAATTACGGATGACTGTAGGATTTGACATTTTATACATGTATTCTGTATTGTTTTCGCAAATTTACGTAATTGCTTAAATGATAATAAGGGAAAAATTAAAATCCCTATTCCATTTGTTCCATACGTTAGATGAAATAAATAATCTATTTTCGTGTAATATATTGCTCACGCCTCCCACAATGTCTAATATATTTCTTCATTGTTCAACAAGGAGTGTTATTAGAGATAAAAAAGTAATGTTTCTGGCACTTCCCCCAATTAACGTTATAACTGATTGATACGTGGACGTCAGTTCTGTGTATAATACAATATATTACTTTTAATTTATATTTACGATGTGTATTCTTAACGTTGTAATATTAGTACATAAAGAATTAAAACAAACAAATACATTTAATTTGTCTTGAATAGAAATATTGCATCACTATGTTTATGGGCAACATTATTTTGACGCAACTTTGACAACTTTGACAAATTCGATGAAATATTCACTATAGTTATGTGTCTGAAGTTCTATTTGTTCATCGTTTACAGCAACATTGGTTATTGTTTTTTTTCCTAAAAAAATATTACGGTCGTTATAGGATAAACACAAAAAGTGTTAATTGTTGCAGAAGGACATAGTGGCCGTCCGTCCACTAAAGGCAGTGATCTGAGTACTACGACACATTCGTAAACAATACATTCGAGTACGGCTAGATTTGAATGATATTAGTCGCTATTAATTTTATTGACGACAATTAGAGCTACATAAAACTTAGGACTAAAAGCATCCCGCTATAATAGCACAAACCCGTTTATACAGCAAGTTATAGGAAGTATTGCTGACGTCGTATACACATGCTACTATGCAGTATTGTGTACTCCTACCGACATGCTTGTTTTATTTTTTAATAACAGACTCGGCAAACACAGTACCGCCTAACAATCAATTATTGTCGTGTTAACTTTTAGCTCTTTCTTATTTTGTAAAATGGTAAACGACTCCTGATTTTGTAGGAATTTCTCATTGTATTACGTTTATAAAATCAAAAGAACAGCAAAATAAGTAACACGACATTCATTGATTGTCACGAAAAAACCATATCAATAAAGTTTTACGATAGCGTCCTCTAGTGCTCTTTTTTTTACTAACACTATACTTAATCCGGTAGGAATATTTGATGTCTAAACCAAATTGAATCCAAACACAGTCTTCAATATTTTACTGCTTTTGAAATAACTTAGTATGAAAAAAACATTTTTACTTACTATCGTACAGGTACTCTTCATTTTTCCCAGGTTAAAAAGTATCCTTAATACTATTCTATAAAATAACCTTCTTATCAACTTTCATGAAAATTTGTTCAAATAAGTAAAATACGTGCTTATTTTTTACAGACGTGTTTTTTTTTTAAAACAAAAAATTTGCTTTTAAACAAGCATCAACGTTCGAACACAATTGAATTTTAGGTGCACTTCCTGAACATTTTTTTTTATTTTTTAAAAAGTTGATACACATATTGAACATTAATTTATTATGAAATTGTACATTTAGACATTTTTTGGATTAGATTTTTTGGAGTATCTATTAAATGAAAAATTTATTTAATAGGTACACGTTAATTAGAAATTATGTATATAAGTAGAGGAAGATTTCCACTTTGCCTTTTTATATTAGCAAAATAAATGTTGAAGTATAAAATCTGGATCTAAATATGAAATGCAATTAGGCAAACGTCTCGCCTCTGATTGCTTCAGGCAGTTGGAATAATTTTGGTGTTAAAAATACAATCTTTCTACGATATGAATAATAGCTGATGGAATTTTATTTGGAAGATGTTCTTAATATTATATATGTATTCTATTACATAAATATTTTTTTCTGTGTAAGTTTAATAAATTTTTTTACACTGAAATAATTATTACAAACATATTTATAGGAAACATTATTACATGATTTTATAAGGAAAGAGAAAAAAAACTAATCTTTTAACAGCATTAAGTAATTTAGTTATTAATATTTTCAATAAATTTCTTGAAAACTTCCCAAAAAATGTCTAAACACGTATTAAAATTTTAAACTGGATTTATAAAATCTTAAAGTTTATGTTTTTTCAAATGCCTAAATCATAAGGTTTTTTCAATCCCGCTTACCTAGCTACCACCCCCAATGTCAATCTGCTGACTTAAGAGTATTGCTGTTCCGTCAGACATAAATGTGGAAGTTTGAAGTATTCTGGGCGAACACTTTTTTTCATCTAACGTCCTTATTGTTACTTAACATTACATGACATTATGATCAAATCTTAGGGCATGACTGAAAAATTAAATAATTAAAAATTCCAATCTTCTTAAGCCGCTGACCTTCATTAATTTAGTATAAGTTGGCATTTCTAATTACAAGTAACGTATTCATTGTACCCCGTACAAGGGGATGAAAATTGATTTATTCGCGTTACGTGAAATTCGAAGCGAGCGGACCTTGTAATTGTTATACGACAATCAAATAAATCATCATCATAACGTTAACATGCTTATTTGTTGAGTAATTAATCATTTGAAGTGGTGGGAGATGAGAATAATTTATTATTTTCGTATTTCACGCAGCACCGTTTGGATTACGACGCCGTGTAAAGTATTATATTAAAATGAAAACGTTGCAAAATTATTAATGAAATTGTTGGTACCAAAACGAACCGCCACGTGATATATTGATGTGATAGTACAACCATTTGATAGTTTCGTAATAAGAGAATTTTGGATATTTTTTATTCATTGAATATTTATTAAATTTTAAATTGACTTTTCATACGAGTATTTGTTAATGAGATGATATTAGTGACAACTTTTAATATTACTGGTTACTACTTAAGTCTACGAAATAGGCAGGCGGTGTTTGTTAATTGTATGTATTAGCTATCACTCGATAGGTTCTCAGGGCGAGGTAGTTTTTTTTATTCAATTTTGAAACCAATTCCTCTCAGGTCGACTGAGAGAATAAAAAGTTTAATTTAAATTTAAACCCCCTTTTCCCCATCAGTGGTGGAATTTCAAAAATCTGTTCTTAGTCGACACCTACATATTACGAAGTACACTCCCTTCAAATTTGATATCTCTTAAACCAGCGGTTTAGGCTGTACATTGTTAGTCAGTGAGTGAATCAATCACGACTTTGAATTTTATTTGCATATATTTGTCGATGAAGACATATACTTTATCACTTGCTTTCGTTAAACTTTAGTTGTGTATAAGTCATTTACGTATAATGGTTAAATAAAGGGACTTGGTGAACCATAGAATATTTCAGCTTCCCTTACCCTTTTCGTTTTTTGATAAAATTACAAATTAAACTAAATTAAAAGAAAAAACTAAATTAATTTTTAGATCTGGGTTGATAAAGGGAATTAAAATATCGGTATGTTTAACATGATTTTATATTAGTAAGCAAAAAAAACTATACAGTGCAAGTTCACAATATCTAACGACTATCTCTGGCAGACGTCTGTTTATCATAGTTATCGATAATTATTATTTTTATTTTACTATTATACATTTTCTTTTCTTAGTTTTTAAAAATAATATACTTTTTATCACTGCCCGCCTTTTATCGCGTTTCTGCTATCGACATCTGTCAGGAAGATGTTCCACACCTCATGAATATTGCCCGGTAAAAGATACGTTAACAGCTACTTTTATCAATTTGTGCGGAGGCAAATGTGCAATACAAAATGTGAATATTTATTTTAAGACTCTTGGATATTTACTTTACGATCAACTTTATCCATTATTATAACAAATATAAAGGTTCCTAATTCAAAATTAATAAAGCAATTAGAGAGGTCTTCTTAGCAAGTACCTTTATTAAAATGTCATGAACCAATTAAACACGGTTGACTTATCATTTGTAAAAGTCGTCCAATTCCTTCGAATTAATTTACACTAGATAAATGTTAGAAGTAGGGAATTATTTATAAAGTGGATTTTTTCGGACAGATATGATATTAAACATAGCCCGAAACAATTTGTCATCATCATCATCATAGCAGTCGAAATACGTCCACTGCAGGACAAAGCCCTCCCCCAAGGATCGCCACGACGAACGGTTCTGCGCTTTTTATTCATCCAGCCTGTCTCAAAAACTTTGTTAAAGTCGTCGGTCCATCTTATGGGAGGTATGCCTACTCTGTGTTTGCAGGCACACGGTCGCCATTCGAGAACTTTTCGGCCCCAACAGCCATCTGTTCTGCGAGCAATGTGCCCCGCCCACTGCCACTTTATTCTGGCTATTCTGAGAGCTATGTCGGTAACCTTAGTCCTCCAACGAATCTCCTCATTTCTGATTCGATCGCGTAAGAAAACTCCGAGCATAGCTCTCTCCATTGCCCTTTGGATGACTTTGAGCCTTCTTATGAAGCTCATTGTGAGTGACCACGTTTCATCCCTTCACTGTTTTTCACTGTTCATTGTTACATCACTGGCAACACACACTGGTCCAAGACTTTCATCTTGAGACATTGCGGTATCTGAGACGAAAATATTTTATGCAGCTCGCCGAACGCTGCCCAGCCGAATTGGATACGACGATTAGCCTCTTTCTCGAAGTTGGACCTACCTAACTGGACTGTTTTTCCCAGATACTCGTCTACAACTTCGAGTGTCACTCTCTTATTTTCACTGGGGTCGGTAATATATTAACGTTTGACATAATCTTCGTCTTGTTAATGTTCATTTTGAGACCCAGTTGGTGTCAGACTCTACTAAGGTAATCGAGTATAGCGTCGAGATCTTCCAGAGTCTCCGCTATGACCACAATATTGTCGGCCAATCGAAGGTGCGAAAGGTATTCGCTTGTTAATGCCATTTTCCCTTAGTCCAGTAGCTTGAACACGTCCTCCAAAGCAGCAGAAAGCAGTTTCCGAGATATGACGTCTCCGTCTCACGTCGCTGCAGTGGAATGGGCTCAGAGCTCTGATTCTGTAGACGGACGGACATGGTGGCGTTTTCGTATAAGCTCTTTAATACTTTGATGTACCGATAGTCAACTTGGCACCGCTGGAGAGACCGTAGCATTATCCAGGTTTCGATCGAATCAAAGGCTTTTTCATAGTTCACAAACGCTAAGCATAGAGGCAGGTTGTACTCCTCGGTCTTCTGTACAACCTGCCGCAGCTTATGTATATGGTCTATGGTATTAAAGCCTTTGCGGAAACCGACTTGTTCGGAAGACTGGAAGTCATCTAGCCTGCATGCGAGACGATTCGTGATAACTCCGGAAAACAGCTTATAAACATGGCTCAGAAGTGGGATAGGTAGTTCTAAATTCTAAATGAGGTTTATCACCCTTCTTGAAGAAGAGTAACATCACACTTCTGTGCAACGCCTGAGGCGTTTTGTCCTCGAGGATAACAGAATCAAACAGCTTCTGAAGAGTTTTTAGTATCGTTTTTCCACTAGCTTTAAGAATCTCTGCTATTCCGTCATCTCCCAGCCTAGTTGTTTTTGAGTTGTTTGAGAGCCATACTAATCTTGTACAGGCTAACGTCCGGGATGTCTTCAGTATAGTGTCGGGTTAGTTTAGCTCTTGAGTCTTTTGCCATATTGCTGGTAGGTTGTGTCGGTGTGTATAGCTGTCAGTAGTACTTCTCGATTTCTTTTAAGAGCTCAGTTTTGGAAGACATGATCCTACTATCTTCGGTCTTGAGTTTAGTCAATTGGCTTTGCCTAAATAACAGATCCCTCGCGAACACCTTGGAACCTTTGTTCCGCTTGATAGCCTCTGTGATGATGCTGACATTGGGCTGGATTGAAATTTAAACGAGGTCGTTTATGTAGACACCACTCTAATGAATAATTGTTCCAATAAGAATTGCGAAAACGTTACTGTTTTTATCTAAAGATATAGTTAGTAACAGACATATATTGAATAATTTCATTAGACAGTAGTCTTTAAAGAAAAAGCAAAAACGTTGTATTATATCCGAAGGCTTCGCTTCACAAAAATCGGTAATATGTATCACTAATCACCAAATACGAGACATTCAAATGATCTTAGTCGCTGTTAGTCCTAATAACGACTATTAAAGCTTCATCAGATTCAGGGTTCCAAAATCCGGAATCTAAGATCTAAATTTTTTGACTACCTCTGTGGCGCAATGGCTTACCCGCTTGCCTTGTAATGTGGAGATCCCGAGTTCGATTCCCGGGCTGCCCGTTGCCCGTGCTGACTAGTGGAGTCTTGATGGTTTTAGAGTTCTTCGAATGCGTCTGGCTAACCACCCCCTGTCTACCACCCAATGTCACTCTACCGCTATAATAGCATTGTTGTGTTCCAGCAGTCACATATGTGTTAGCTGAATGTATTCTGGGCGAACACACTTCACCATCTACAGCATTCATTGTGACTTATCATCTGGTGAAATCGAGACCAAGTATTAGCCTATAAGAAAGTCCAATTTGCGATTTTTTTTTACATTTGTGTAAATTAATGCAGCAATAGCGTAAATCTATTTAGTGCTTGCCTACCTGATACTGCCGCCATCTAACTACCCGCCACTCACTTGTTCATTGCACTGCATGTGAAACGATAAAAATTCTTGCAAACCTTAAGCGAATTATGTTGAAATTAATAATCGAAAGTAGATTCTAAATAAAAAATCAAATTTTCGCAAAACCACGCTTTCGTAGTTTTAAATAGAAGGAAAATAAAATCGTAAAATACCACTGTTATATTGACACTTATCGTAGGTTTTATTGCAAATTATGGAATCAATAATTAACACAGTTTCGGACATGCCCGTGATCATTTTAATCTCTTAACGGCCTTTAGGACATTTCGTATAAGTTGGTGCTTCACTATACACTCATCTAGTATTGTATGATGTGAATTTAACGGGTAAAATGCAAAGACGAATTTTTTTTCTGTACTCTTGAAGACAAAATTTTAATATTTATATTGTACAATAACATACATGTATTTTTGAATAGATGTTCTTTTACAAATCAGTTCATAATTTTAAAAATGGTCCATATAATAAATCATGTGATATTTATGTTAAATTTATGAGATGTAATTCTCAGTTGACAAGAATCCTTGTACATTTGAGTTTTTATGTAAAGGAGATTTTTTGTTCAAGATATATCTCATTCATTAATAGTAATAAAAATACACATAAACGATGGTAAAACCTGTGCATATATTTTGGCATAAATAATAATTGACCATGTTAATTCACTCGGACGACGATTGCTGAAAAATGATGTTCGAGTTTGTTACAAAAGTTATAGGTATTTAATAAAATAATATAAAAAAAGCGTGTTTGTGTTAGGGCCATTTCCTTACATAAATACAAAAGAACGAAGTAGATACATTTACATACTTATATCGGAACTGTATACGTAGGAGTTATATGAATGAAAAAGTGGAACACAAATATTGGTGTGGAAGAATTTTTATCTATTTTACGATCGTTATAATATACTACATAACCTTTTTATATTAACAATACGAAAATCGAACTACTGTTACTTTAATAATCTATTCATAATTAGTCAAACTCATCATTTCTTTATTAAATTAATAATTATCTTAATAATCACAAAATTTATACAATCGCTTTTAATCGTTAATCATTTATTATTGTGAACTCGAAATGCGGGTTTGACTTGCGAAATTTATGTTAATTTGAAGTTGTATGATACTTCGAAAATTCTTCGCTAAATAGCCGTTACTTAATGTGAAATATTTTAATCTGTCTTGTATATTTACAATTATGAAAACTACCCGACTACAAAAGAAATAAAGGTAAATTAAAATATATAACAAAATATCGTTGTTAGATCGCACATAATTAATTAGAGTATAAAAGTCATGTCCGAACTTAATTTTGTCTGTTAATGTAGATAATTTTACCGTCGGTAATTTGTAATACAAATTAGTCATACTTTCTTAATCAAGTTCTTCTGACTGCCTCTATGGCGCAGTGGTTTACCGATTGCCGTGTAACACGGGGTTCTCGGATTCGATTCAAAGTTTTAGCCCATTTTTTCATTAAAAACGTTGTAAAGTAATAATAAACACAAAATAAATCGAACGAAATAAGAGAATATTTCTTCTATAACTTTATCCAATAATGTTATTGTAAGTTAAATCTTCTTCCTACCCTCGGCGTACGTAATCTAAGTACATTATGTCTAACCAATACATATCAGACGCCTTATTCGATTTATTCTCGATTCATCGTAAGTTGTTTAAAATTATAAACAATACTCATATATGATAGCTCGTAGATATAAAAAATTCTATAGGCATGTAATTTTACTTACATTTACCAGTTTTCTAATTTGTTTGATTATTATTAAATATCGAAATTTTCATCTTCGTTTATTTCATTATTATCCCTTTTTTTCATGTTTTTTTTTTCTTTCATAAATAGCCGATCTCAAAGTTTTGAATCAGACATTACCTTGAGTCTATGGTTTTAATGGTTTTAAAAAATCCATGTCGAATCGTGTCATGAAGCGTGATGAGCGCTTTCTTCATTTATTTGCGAATAATGCCTGTCGACGCAGTCGCGCAGCTTTTTCTCTTCATCGATATATGCCGCGTGTTCCGCTCGCACTTTAGATTGATAGGCAATTTTTAATCGTAAAATACATCCCTAATTGATCGCTACACGGCTCACCAATGTACGCGAAAAGTTTAAGACATTTTGTACATAACAGCAGCTACCTATATTAATTTTGCTTATATATATTATACAAGTTTTGATGTAACAATTTGAATACATGAATAATAAAAGAAATTCTTGCATAAAAATATACAAATAAAAAGCTAATTTCTAATAGTAAACACGTTTGAACAATGAGATTTCAGTTTTTAAACAAACTAATATACACCGAGAGCTAAATTTTCTAAAGTTTTCCGTAATACAATTGAACTAGTGCAAAAAAACTTCAGCTGCGAAGCTTTTAAACTGTGTGATAAATAGAAAACAAACGTATAAAATAAATGAAATTAACAATTCCGAATACCGAGTTATATGAGTTTCGCCCAAATGCCGCCAATAATGCTACAATATACGTTTTTAATACTTACGAATGACGTTTTGATATTATTTTTAATATAAAATCATGTATTATCATACATTAAATATCACATACAAAAAGTATTTTCGATACGACGATAATTAAATTCTCTCTATATTGTAGCATCTTCCGGACGTGATGCAAATTTGCGGCCATAATTGAATCTAATCCCGTGTGTAGTGAGCTAAAAAGGTCACTTGATATGATTTGTGTAACCGCAGGAATGAAGCTATAATACCCTTAAAGGGCAAAAGATAAAACTATTTTATTTACCTATTTAAGAAATAATGTACAATAGTAAAGAAAATATGAACATTACATACAAGCTGCGAAAGTCAACTTTTCCTTAGAATCTAAGGTAGTTATTTAAGATTTCTTAGCAATAAACAAACGGCTTAATTTGAATTGTATGATTAGAGTAGGCAAGTGAGCGACCGGTTCACGCGATGGTAAATGGTCAACGTCGTGCCCATACACATCCGCAACACTCGAGCGGTCGCAGCTGCGATGCCGACTATTAATTGGTATCCTATACGTATAATTACATGTTTGTAATTTTCTATTAATATTATTATTAGTGAAATAAAATAATTGAATATTTAATATACCATCAAAAACTAGACACTTTTTTTGACAATTGATAAGACAAGTACTTAACACGCACAATCATATAGCAATACAGATACATAAGTGCAAGCATATATTTTGAAAAATAACTGTGTGTGTTAAATTTAAAGCATACCAATTTTTGAATGGTCAAAAAACGCTTGTAAGGAATTAGAATCATTGATACATAGTATATTATTGAATATTTTTTAAAGCAAAGTGTTAGCAGATATTGCGAATTCGAACAAGTATCAAAAACTGTGCAGACCATACTCAAACACATGAAACTGTTGAATAATTAAAAAGGGATTTAAGCTTTTAACGATTGCAGACACAAACATGGCATCATCACAGTCCATGAGAAACTTTTATCATTTTATTACCATTTTATGATTAGCTTTCTTTATTAATACTATCTACCGCATTAAAATTTATTTATGGGTTTTGTTAAAAGGCGCCATTAAATTACCAGCGTAAGCTTTATAAAAATAAATGCTATATTGTATGATACAAAGCGACCGATGTTTCATTTGGCAACTCATTTGAATAACGCTCTGTGGATTCGGGCTTTTTATTAAGGTTTTCATAACAGACGACTGCACATTTATGTCTTTGTATCTAGGTATATTTCTAACATGTTTACTACTAACATTGGTAAAGCACTAGCTAGCTACAATTGATTTTTGCCATCAATCTAATACTTATGATATAATTTATTTTTTCTGGACATTTGTATCACAAGTTCGAAACTGATACCTCTCTGTTATACAATTGTGTGCTTTTACCACAGCACCCACCACATAAGGGGATATTGCTTTGACACGTAACATTACCAGTTACACGCCCTTACCGATTGACAGTAAGAATGAATCCTGTTTAAGTATTTCAATAAATTACTTCCGTCTCGAATTAGATTCACTTTTAATTTTAAGCGTATCTCATTATTAATGTCTTGATAATATAATTTTTATAATAGTCGCTAGATGTAATACGCAATATATTATTTTTCTTCTATTAATTAAAAGAAGAATGCCCAATAAAGTACACTTAAAGTGAGGGTGGATACCATTGATAAAAAATAGTGAGTCCGTGTATCGGTGAGTGAATGCAGACGCAATAACATGCCTGCAATCACCGATTATTCCAATGTAATGAGTACTAAAGCCAATGAATCACAGTGATATTTAAAATAATAGGCAATTTAATTTCGCAGAAAGTAAAAGTTGAGTCATGACGCTCCACACGCAAGGAGAATTAATCAATTGTTACTAATTGATGTATGCAACAGCCATTATACGTTTGTTCGAAAATTTGGAGAATTAATAAGGAATGTTTCAATTTCCCATTCCGTCAAAATGGATATCATAAATGTTAGTACCATATAAATTTTAAGAGTATATATAATATTTATATATATA
>DWQX01002770.1:0-20334 GCA_018245475.1 Pharmacophagus antenor
CATATATTTTCGCTAAACGTATATATGGGTTATTTGGCATATTAGATAGTTTCCACTGAACTCATTCGCATTCGGCGGTATTCCGCAAAGGGGTAAAACATTTTGCAACGACGACATCTGTTACTGTTTAAACGAGTCTGAAGATTACACGTAAAAATTGGATGGTTCGTCTCTAGGTAGATGATCACTTTAATTGCCAACATTATATTTTTTAAAGATTGTTGCATAGCTTCTCTTTTAAACAATTAAATAATGAGATTTTAAAAAAATTACTTTAATAACCGGTCTTGAGACTTTTTAGAACTGTTATAAAACTTTCTTCTCAGTCTCAAACGTCGTTAACTAATGAAATAATATATCGAGTAATTTACGTTATCTTTTACTAGGTATTTTTCGCGTGGTACCGGTTAGGTAAAGTGCAGTCGTTTTGTGTAAACTTATAACTTGTTTGTGTGTATCAATGATTTAGCTCGTGCAGTGCAAATATACTAAATAAATTTGTAATCGTCGAGCTTGGAGCTATACTTTATTGTGTAAAAAAATATTTTTGTCATTTATTTATAATACTTCTCGGATTTTCAAGTGAGGCCTAACCATAATGAGTGAGTTGAAGACAAAGACAAAGGGAAAAAATTATTATTTCATACAATCAATTTGCTTTAAATCAAATTCAAAATTTCTTTATTAACTATGAATTGTACAATCACTTTTAATTCTCAATCGTTTATTTGTTGCCAGTTCAAAATAGCTGCAACGCGCCTGTATTCTATTACGTTGTTCTCACATTCGTTCAATCTATATTACAGTTTTTTTCCAGTATTGCTCTACCACGATGTACCATTGTTTTTACTGTCCGTAGCTTACTTGTAAACCCTATTTTATCTGTTTTACTCTACCACAGTACTCGTACAATGTATTTACTACTAGCATTACGAAAGAAATAATCAATTAAATAATTTAAAAATATCTATGTCGTCATATTTTTTGTTTTATTTATTAGTTCAGCGTGTTATTCGTAAAATTCAATCGACTTGACATGTTGCGGAGTTATCGTCAAAGGCCGTCAGGCTTTGTGCTCAGAATGCGGGCTCGCTCAATTCAATTACACGTACGCTCACAAGCTGGGTATTCGATAATATGTTCCTCTTACATTTATTTAAAAAAAAATGTTAGGTAAGTGTTCATCATATACCTAAAACATAACAAACAGGTTGGGAAAATTTACTACAAGATTAAAACTAAACACGTCAGTTATCCTGAGCGAAATATCATGTAATGAGTATATGATATATCGCCTTCTTATCTATTCTCACGCGAAGAATGTAATAAGGGAACGTTATAAGTAGATTAGGTTTTATAACAAGATTTTATCATTGTACGGCTTTTGCGCAGGCAGTGGTGTGAATAATATATATTTTTTGGATGAACAGCAAACAATTTCACAATCAAAAACTATTAAAAACTATATGCTGGCAAATTATAAATCGCATAATGTAAACCAATAAGTACGATTTTTTGTTTTTAATAACAGCTTTTTATTTAATTTATGCAAATGTTTATACGTTTCTTTATGTTTATTTAAACTAAATTTTATTTCTCCGGTTACCTTCACATAGCTTGACCGATTTCAACGTGACTTTCACTGGTAGATAGCTGTGAATATAAAAATTAAAATAAGATTTTTTAATTTTTGAATAATTATTGCAAAAACTTAAAAATTTAAACTCAAATTGAAAGATTTGAACTAAGATAGATAGGATTTCGTACATTATGTGAAAGCATAGGTAAGCGTCGTATTTAATCCTTTGGCAATAAAAATCTATAACAATAATATAGAAAAACTGGTAGGACAATGATTGCTGGATTCAACTTTAAATTGTAATAATTTTTTTGCAATCTTATACTAAAACGAAGGCTGTGCCTTTACGTCACACTTCTATATTTGTCGTTGAAATACTCTATTGTTCTTAGATCACCATCGATGTAACATTGGGCCATATAAAGAGCAGCAAATAATTGCGTACTGCACAAAATACAGCAAGCATAACCTAAGCCAGTGGCGTCCCAGTAGCGTAAGCCCAAACACTTGAATAAACGGCTACTTAGTAAAATATAGTATAACATAATTTTTTCCCTTTTTATCACTGTGGTCATATCAATAGTTTTTACCAAATATAATTCATTAATTAAAATCCACGTTATGAGTTAATCCTTTCAACACGACTTCTTTATTTGGAGAAGATAAAAACTTTCGCGCAAACTGAGCAAGTACGATGTCACCGAATCGAGTAGTTGGCGCAACTGTAGGCCTGTGTTGACGTTTTTCTATACAGTATAAGTCTACGCGCCACGTTGTATGTGGTATTGATGTAAACCAAATGAAACCTAATTACAACCATTTAATTTGGTAAAACTACACTAGTACGTATGGTGTACCAGGAGTCTTGAAGGCGCCAAATAGAGCGTGCGCAGGGCTTTTCGGCTTGTATGGGTGGGACTGCCAAAGCCTGTAGCAATGTGGCTCACAGCCAAAGGTGTTTTACGAACATTGTAAATGGCATGGATTGATAATGAAAATATATTGGTAATACGAGATGCGGCAGATCTCCACTAAAATTCAAGCGTTATTAACGTTTTCCTGAAGATCTGATTTAATCTGTATTATTAATAAAAGTTATGTGGTCAGTTTGCAATATATTTAGATGAACTTTTAATTTTACTTGTTTAATTACACGTACTAAGATCAAATAACAAATTAATCAGATACGTTTGACTATTATGAATAATATGCTGAACGCCTGGACTTATTTTGATTGGTCGCACATATAAAAAAATATATATAAAACGCATAAAAATATGCATAAAAACTAAAACAATAACCAGTTTTACTGGCAAGTCTTTGTATACATGAGAAATACTACAGATTTATTTTGGTGCTAAAATATATAATAATCATAATAATAAAAAAAATTATACTAAACGACGTCTGCGAGATTCAGCTAAGAACATTTTAAGACCGAACAATATCGTCAAACTAACAGTGTGTATAAAAAAATGGATTAAGAAATTTTGTAAATTCAAAATAAATAGAGATTATACAAAGAAAAACATATATTACGTTTGAAGAAATACGTCATATCGACTCGGAAATGTATAACTTCAATGAAATTTCGTACACGAATAACATTTATAAAAGAGAGTGAGTTATCAATATAAGTTTCACGTCAATACAATGGGGAGATTGGAAAAGGAAATGAGTTTTCGTTGGATGAATCTGTATTCTGTACGCTCCATAGAAGTTTGAGTGAATCAAAGTTGAGAGCCGATGCTATGAAGATGTTTATCATTTTTGTCGTTTGGTCTAACAGATAAATTATTTAACTATTATTTAATGTGTAGTGAGGAGTAATTATTAAAGAAAATATTTTTGATATTTATTTTCAGTTTGTGTGCTTTTGCCATTTGTTACTAAGTTATATAAGCGTGACATTTTAGCGTAAATAGCAACTTTGTGTAAAATTTATTTTTGACTAATTAATTTAGACTAATATAGAAAATAAATTATATTAGAACAAAACTGGAAAAAACATTTGCAGGATTTAGTTTAGAGAAATAGTGCTCTTTTGTTTCAGAAAATTCGTTACAATCTTTAGCGGGTTATTAGGGCAAACGTCCTTACATGAACTATGTGTAAACTATTACTTCAAAGATATATAAATGCTTAAAAAAATTAGCTTTTTAAACGTTCCACATTTTCTTCAGTTAGTAAACGTATCATTCCTTTAATTAACATCGTAATAATTAAAATTTAATAACACGATTTCTGTTTATTTCGTACGCTAAATAAATTTATACGTCATTCTATCACGACGTGGCAAAACACAATGGCTAGTATCTGATAAGCGCTTTACAGCTCCGAATATGAATGCGGCGACGCAACAGCAATTTGTTGCGATGCTATCGGCCGTAATGTACGGCCGTTTTGTGAGAATATTAGGTGAACGGCGAAGCCGCTCCAATTTTGCATCATAACGACGCCATATTTGCCACAGGATTGTGCCGCTTGCTCTGAAATCGAATGTTTTGATTTCGGACGAGTTCGCTGTAAAATATTCTTTTTTTTATTTTTATTACGATATAGAATGTAATTACGACGAACATCGTAACTGTGCATAAATTAAGTTATGTCTTTTTTTTATAAATGTTGAGTATGTTACCAGCCCTAAATTAAATCAATTAAAAAGAAAACTACAAATGGATTGATTATGATTGTTGTTAATTAATATATATTTCTTTATAACAGTCTTTGTGCATTAATTAAATCAGATCTTTTTTCTATAATTTACAAAACTTAATACAGAAAAATCCATATTCATTCTGCTATTTATATTTTCTCCGTATATATGATTTTAGTGTTTCCGCTATTGTAAAGGGATAATATTTTACGATAATAGTAGTGAAAAACACAGTATAACTGAATTTTATGATTAGCTAAGAGAAATTAAAACATTGGTATTAATGACAATATATAAAAGTTAACGGATTTTATCAACATATACTTATCTTTTAACAGTCTTTGTTAATACTTGCTAAAATTTCTAATATTGTTTGAAAACTAATTTTAATATACATTTTTCTGCAATACAAATTCGGAAATAAAGTTATTCAAACCGAATAATTTTTAACTTTTCAATGACACAAGAAAAAGCACCCCCAATGTAATTTAAACTTTTTAAATCTAGTTCTGTACGATCACAGGTGTGAAGTTCTTTGAATATCTCTACACGCATGTCTGACGTACAGTAGATTATATCTCTTGTTAGTTTTCATTTAACGCGTTAGACGTGAAGAGCTCG
The DNA here is from genome assembly GCA_018245475.1 of Pharmacophagus antenor. NCBI lineage: Eukaryota > Metazoa > Arthropoda > Insecta > Lepidoptera > Papilionidae > Pharmacophagus > Pharmacophagus antenor. Next base: position 4,857 of record DWQX01002770.1, read on the forward strand.
CCTATAGACAACGTAAACTGTTTACAATAACATTCAGAGTTACATAAATGAAACCAGAGGCTGTGGTAATAAGAACTATTTTTCAATACAGAAAAAATATGTAACGTGGTTATGAAAGTGAATGAATGATAACTACTTCACAGTGCAGATCTTGTTCGAGTGATGTCGGGAGCAGAGTATTTTTTTTTTCTGTGGTTATAGTTATAATAGGGGATAAAGTTGTGGGAATACGTAGAAAGTCGCACTACACAACATACGTGAGTGGACTGATATAAAATTAGTCGCATAACGTTTCCGTCTAGCCGTGGACAAGAAGTTTAACTCTCCATTACTGACTGCCAACCTTCAGTAATGGTGAGTTATTTAGAGAAGTATATAATTAGTATTACAGGAAAGAAATTTTAATTTAATACAAGAAAAGGGAAAACAGTAAACTTTTTATATTCATGATTATCATCATTTTTATTTTATATAGAAAAATAGTTTCTTTTTTCGTGAAAAATACAAAGAGAATTAGAACACAAGACTCGAATATGACTCATTCTATAACAATTATAAAGTACTTTACTAATAGTTATCGACATTTTCACCAAAGGATAGGGAATATATTGTTTATAAGATTTCAAATATTTTTTTCAATAATTTTATTTTAGAACTCTTTTCCCCTAACATCTCAAGGTCCGAAGTCGTGCTGTCGAACGCATAACATTACTGAAGATGCCACATATTATGTAGCAGTTAAACTGTTAAGATTGTAATGAAATCATATTCTTTGCGTTTTAAGGAAAAGAAAAATTAGAAAAATACTTTTTTGTTTTATTTAGTCTTTGAATACTTTAAAGTAACGCGTGGATATATATATATATATATATATATATTAGAAATTATTTTCTATTAATTGTCAACCCTAAGAGAAAGAACCTCAAACCTCGTACATTTATCGTTAAAGAACTTTCAAAATCGAAACTTGGTTAATCAAATTACATTGTAATATTAAAATTCCATCTTTACTTTATCAGATCTCTCTGTTAAACTTTGTAATTTATTATTCCACGTGTAACTAAAAGGTTCCCTATTTTAAATCTAATTTTAAAGTTCTGAATGAATTTGATTTATTGGAACTTTTAAATAAGTTTACTTGTATATTCTTATAACGTTATTTAAATATAGATCATTTCTAATTCACCACCAATGCAATTTAAATTTAATATTTATGTTAAAAATCTTTATCATAAAATGTGTTTTTAGAAAAGACATCAATGTTTCTTAACCACAAACAATAAGCCACAGTCAATAATTTTTATTACATAATTTAACAAAACAGTAACCCTTGAGCTGTCTTCACGGCTACTCACTCATTCATAGCTTGCGGTTTGTGAACGACTGAACTTTGATGTCAGCCATCTTGTCATGGACCTTACAACCGCAAAGTTATTGTTAATATTACACACAGTCTACGATCCCAAAAAAAAGAGATGTACTTTTTATTTTTTATATTTCGACGAGCTTACGAGGAGATATAAAAATAATACAATGAACTCTAAGGAGGAATAGTATTAGCAATTTATATGCAACCTTATTTATAAATTTATATTTATCTACAATTAGGTGTTTTTGTGAAACAGTGTCATTGTATAAACATTAATAAACTAAGAATAACTACTATACTGTAGATGTATCTTCTGTATGGTAGATATAAAAGGTAATCCCCTTCATTATAGCAAAACATCAATAAATATATGAATAGCGAATAAAATAATCCAATATAATGCTTTCAGAGTGACACGGCATAATGTGAATAATTAATTATGAATTTGCATAAATAACCATTGATGCGTTAGCTATACAAACAGAGTTAGATTGAATATAGTGTAGACGCGTTGGAATGCATACTAAATATGTTTCCGTAGGTAGCGCGTACAGTTGTGGTAATTTGAGGCTAGGCACTTCTTAGCGTGAAATGTAGGACATTTCTTCCAAGACTTTGTTTTGTCTTCACAGTCTAATTGCGACATTCGCGTACTGGACCTCCCGTGTGCGAATATTTTGTTACTTTGTAACCAGAGATTTCTAGATTTTTTTGACACAATTGTGTAGCTTTCTAGTTATAGTTTAATGCAACTGACAAGATATGATTATAAAAAAAACAAAGTCAAATGTAGAACTGATTATATAATTATGTAAGATTTACCTTGAATAAGTTATTTATTGAGAAATGACAAACCCGCATTTTGCCAAGTAATAAAATCATTTATTTTTGTAATTTTGATTAATAGTTTTCATTTTGATGTTTGAACAAATTAAGAGTAATTAAGACATTATCATTTATTCTAAAATATGTGACTTCCTTGGTTGTTTCATATGTCATATATGTATGAACATTAAGTTTTACCATGTAAATTTCATTATACAATGACATGTATGTATTTATTAATTAAAACTATTGACTTATAAAATTATATGTTCTCTGTTTTTAATTTAATTTAATAAGATTATGAAATACAAACCTCGCATTAAGTTGTAATGCGAACTTCCTTGCAATTCACCTAAGAAACTATTCACTTTGTTTCTTAGCTGAATGAAAGGTAAACTTTGCAACCACTCGTTGCCAGCCTGACGCCGGTCTGTTAATAAATAAAGACTTGCATACCTTGACAGAGAAACACAAATAGAAAGGCTAGTTTTTTTTTTGTTACACCTTTATCCCAATGTCTTTGAGACGTTATATTTTCGAAAACTGGGTCAAATTTTCTGTCTGTGTTCACTGTCAAAATTCATTTATTTTATGTAATTTTATTTTTATTTCAGGTAAGCTATTGCTAGCACAGGTGTTGCAAACGAAGATTCGAAATCGTGGCGTGTCTGACAAATCATTAACGTTGCCTGCCAAAACTCCCACACGTGTAAGTTGCGTTACTGTGGTGTTCAAACTTGATTTAATGTTCTTTACTATTTTAATTTTCAAATAAGACACATAATGAACACTTTGTGCAGCAATTGTTAGTGGCTTTCTTTCGGGAAAAATCGTTTTTTTATATTGTCGATTTCTGCCGCCATGCAGTGCTGTTAATGTGATCCGATTCAAAAGCCTATAATTAGCAAAGTTTCTTTGACAAATAAAACTGATCATTTTAAATCTCGATGTAACGCACACATTACTATGTAAACATTCTAACCTATATTAATTGTTATCTTGTTATGGAAAGTATATATCACTACCAATGCCTTTCTCCGTTAGTGGTATTAAAAAAGTCGTATTTAATATTACTGTTGCGTTTTGCCTTGGACGTTTTGCATTCAATACTCGCATCGTTTGCCATTTGGCGTAATTCACATAAATTTTTATAGTCAGACAGCACAAGCTTTGTCCATAAGCATCTATAAACTTGCATTGCCCTTCGCTCCATTGCTCGAAAGCCCATTTAACAGACGATCAGAAATAAAATCGGGTTTTTTCCCATACACTATCCCCTCTGTTCATTACTCTTCAATTTTAATGACTTGTTATTTGTTTACAACCACATAAACGTCTTTCATTTGTCACTTCCATTATTTGTCGTTTAATAATACGTATTGGAAGTAATCAATTCTAAAGCCCCTATAATTACGCAGACTGGGGCCACGAGCGTTTAATGGTGTCAGTCTGTTGATAGATACATTTGAGAATACACGGAGAAGTTTGTGCTTTTTGCTTTTTGTTATTATTAGGTTAAACAGTGTCAGGGTCGGCAGATGGGTGTGGATTTTTACGTAATAATAATATCATGTAATATTATTTTTTTAAATGTTTTAAAACGATATAAAGTATCAACTATATAATTATACATTTCAACTTCCACAGTTCTAAAAGAGCATATCAATGAAACTTGTAGGTTAGAAAACCGAATAAGCAATTCTCGTATTCCGATAGTAGCTTCCGCTTAAGCGAGTAAGAGTTTTGGTCACATTAACCGTTATTATCGAATATTCATTGCAACTCTACACGGTATCCATCCAATGATATTACGAACCATACATGACGGCACAGCCAAAATGACGTCACACGTAGTAAAATTACTGGATTATTCATCGTGAAATGTTTTTTTGTCAAGATACAAAAGTAATGTGTTGATAAATAAAAATTTGCAAGAGATGAGCTCATCTTGAGGCTTTATCTTTTAAAACAATAGTTTTTAGCTTATATATGAATACTATATAAATTTAATGGAGTGTAACCGCATATTACTAATTAGTCACAGTATCGACATCTAAATTCTTAAAGTATTTCCAAATGGCGATTCCGACAGGTCATAATTTTCTCTTTACAACTAGAAAAAAAATACTCATGTCAGGCTGTACAATGGATTGATATACTGATATAAATACTTGGAAATATGATAAAAGTATTACTAATATTACTTTTGATAGGTGCGTTTACACCTAATCAATAATCAACATGTCCAGTACGTTTTACTCTTTTATTCAAAGGTAAAGGAAAAGTCAGTCTGATTTACAGCTAAACAGCAATCATTTTCCTTATATTTATTTCAAGTAAGGCTTTGGGATTCCTTATCCGTAGGGTGTCAAATGGAGTCTTTAGTAAGCCTCCACCGTCCGTCTGTCTTTCTGTAAGCAAGCTACTCTCACAAACTATAATAGGTAAAGAGTTGAAATTTTGACTTAACATGTATTTCTATTACTGCTACAATGACAAATAATACTGAAAAATTAAAAATATGCTTACAAAAAACTTGTTTTTTTGTTGTCTATGGTACGGAACTCTTCGAGGTTCCTCTCTACAAGGCTTCGGTTCTCCTTTGGCTATTAATTAGTTTACATTGTGAGTTTGTTGATGAAACTTGATGATCGTTTTCGTTTTCGAAAATTTCGAATTTAAACCTATGCTTTGAAAAAATTTCTTATTACACTATTAGCGCTATAATATTTACCTTTTCTTGGTTCTATTCCAGTTTTTCACTTTTAATCCATCTCGCAAAAGAGAAGTGTTGGAATTTTAACGCCGATACTTATGTTTGAATGACGCATCGTAGTTCCCAAACTACTAAACAAATTTTAATGTATTTTTTACTTTGTTAGGTGACTTGCCACAATTATTTATTTCAATTCCATCGTTGATAGGCCAAGCTCTTCGCAAATTATAATTTTCATTTTTTTTATATTTTCATTTGATGTGACACAGAGGTGTCAAATTTGATTCTGGATACCCGACTGGCTAACTACCACCGTTAATGTAACGGCAGGCTTACATTACATTACACAACAGTGTTGCTGCATTACGGCAGTCCTACACGTGACAGCCAGAGTGTATTGGGCGAGTTTGCTTCACCGTTTACCGTCTTTATTTTTAATTTACGTCATGCGAAAATAAAGACTATTTTTAATTTTCGTCATGCGAAGTTGAGAACATCTGTTAACCTGAATTTAGGTCTATTAGTAAAGAAAAAAAAGTTATTTCTTACGGTTTCCCGACGTCGTGGTCTTTAGAAACAAATGATATGATGTAGCGAGAGCTATCCTCGTTTCACCCTGACCTTCTACTTACCAAATCTGAAGTGAAAACTTTGACCTTGAGAATCAAGAAATAATTTTAACAAGATGACTTCTTGCTAGGAAATACTGCTCCATAAATAAAAAAAAATACAAGATGATAAAGTATTAAATAAAATTTTTCTCTGACAGTACAAATGTACCTCTTAAATTTCTATGAATTTGTTATTTAAATAATTGTTAGAAAAATATATAAATATTCAGTAAAAAAACATATAAATTTCTTTAATGAATATTTTTCATTGTACTTAAATTTAATTTTCTAAGGGAAGTCGCCAATCCGCGTATTTATTTATTTTTTTGTTAATCTACATAAATTATATTCAATCATAAGATTTACTTACGAGTAAGTTATTCCTACAGGTTTTCTTATGAATATGGCCTGTGCCTTCATTATTCCGTTATAATATTACCGGCAATCTGACAAGCAATCACAGTTTTTGCTCGTTACAACAAATCTTTCATTGAATTATTAAAGCTAAGTAAAGAAGATTGAAATATTTGTTTATGTATACATAAACGCCGTGAGCCCGGAACAGTAAGAAGATCTGCTATTACTTTTTAATGCTGTCTTATGTGTAATTTGCAATAACATTTACCAATTTCTCGACATCACTATGGGAAGCAAATAATAAAAAATTAATAAACTTTTAACACAGCTATCTCGTTTTGTGACTTGTGCTAACTTGTTTTGTTGAACAAAATTTATAAAGATACTTGTGTAATATAATAATAAATGTTTTTAATAACGATTGTTCACTATTGTGTTATTTATAAACTACACAAATAATAGTATAAAAAAACGTTTCTTTACATTGTTCTTCAATAAATTAATATTTGAATTCGCATATATGGAAAAATCGATCACTAGCTACATTACTACTAAGACTATTGAAAGAAAATAAATGATAAACTCGGAATATTCTTTTTTTTGTGATACCTCTTCTAACCAAATTATTTCTCCCATTTGTAAACCAGACCTGTATGATGCGGGCACGATTGCTAATTTTGGCAAATATTTGTGCAACTCACACGTTTGTTCTGGGCATTTTGCTTACATCTTTCCTTAGATCGCTTAGCTCAACTATTTCCCTATATAGGGTTAAGGCTTCCAATAAAGAGTGCTCTGAAGAATATGCTCTGCATTTGTTTACTATTATAACGTTGGTAGATAATATATTATCGAGATTATTCTCATCTAGATATTTTTTTTAATAAAGCGACAGGGTGAATGCAAAATTTTGCTTATAATACAGGTGAGTACTTTCTCTCTCTTTCTTTACTCATCTCTAGAACTATAATTGTACAAAGAATATTATTTGCGTTCAATATTTTTATATATCATGTTTCCGTAGTTCTTTGAGTCAACTGCAACGTCTTTTAAAACGGTACCCCAATCTCCCATATCTTATCAAACACTTAATTTCTGACTAGACGTAAAAAATTAAGGCACAATAGGGCGGTGTTGATGTCTAGATATGAATTCCTTGTTATGTATAAATCGTAATAAGTTTTACAAACGGAGTTATTACTCTATACCTATATATATTATGTACAGATGCAGGACAATGATACGATATTAGCTTGATTATTTCAAAACGGTCGATGCTCTCGGTAATTATGTGTCGCTGATGACATAATTTTATTGTTCTTTGATGGATCATTAACCCTTTAAGCGCTTGGAACCCATATATGGGTTATAACACTCATTCGATCTTGGCTATGAACCCGTACGTGCGTGTTCTCATAATCATTGATTTTTATTATGTAGTTGCTTAAAGAAGTAAATAGTTATCAAGACTTCTAAGGTCACTACATAATTTATTTCAGTTAAAATCAACATATAATATAAATGTTGAGTCTGCACAAAGTGCGTTCTTACGTAAAATGTACGTTACCCATGGTAGAGCTTTACATAAGAAGGAGGCAGTCCACGGCGCACGCCTGACGTCAGGCAATTTAGTTCTCTAAGGGTTAGATTGTATTCAATGTGTGTGCTTCCAGATAAATTTAAGGTGTTCATGATATGTGAGTCAAAGTTTTTAAAACATGATACTATTTAGTTTAACGTAGCTGCATATATAAAAACAATTAGAAATGACATTGCTTACTTCAAAATCGATTACACGCTCAAATATTTTTTTTAAAAAACAAGAATAGGTAAATTTCTCAATATCGAAGTTTTTAAAAAAAACTTCCGTGTATTACTGTAATATGTTTTGCTTATAAACACGAGAACGAAATATTTAATAACGAGTAAGAAAACTATTGTTTAAGCGACAAGAATGTTACCATTAGGAAAATACTCGAAAAGCGTATTTATGATTCTGATAACGTGATATTTGCTCCTTTCAGGAAACGATAATGAGTATTTCCCTTATTTAGAAAGGCATTGAAAATAATAGGATAATAAAGGTCCTTAATGGCTCAATTAGAATAAAAATGTGCTTTACTTTGTTAATTTAACGTATCTAACCTATTTCACGTATTTATAGTGGTTTACATAATAGATTTTATGTTGGGTGTGTGTGACTAAGATATTAAAATGTCGGTAAATAGTTTTATAGATATAAAATATATTGGATACGTATAAACTTTTTACATTGATTTTTAAATGTCTCTCTGTTTCACCTATAAAAATTAAAATATATAAAATAAAATAAATACATAAATAGTTTTATTAAAATATTAATAGGACATTCTTAATTTCTTCAAACGGTCTTATAGTTTGAACGGTGAATATTACAATTAATAATAATAATAGTTTTCTATAACGATTTAGCGATGCTCAATGATCAGTTATGTTAACTGAGAATAGTTGCGTAATTATTATCTTGGGCCAAAGATTTTTTTTTAATCTTTATTTAATTTGGGGTCTTTATTTTAAAGATATGCCGTCTCCATCGTAACTTAAAGGTCCAAAGATGTCAACGTGTATGTTCGACATAAAGAGATCCGGAGCAAAACGTTGTTATAAAATAAATGTAATCCCGACGGGTTAGTCATTGTCACGAGTTAACTTCGCGGCGTGGCGGTACTCTCCAATATCAGGATGTGCGGGTGAGAGAATAAAGGACGTCGCCGAAATATCAAATTATTTCGCAGGCGGGAGTTTTTTCACATTGCTCTTTTATTCCGCTCGTCTCTACATGGTCTATTGTTATTTTTGTACTTAACCACATGGGAGTGACGTGTAAAAAATAAGACTTTAAAAAATAATACGTGTACGTAACATCTAGTTCATATAATCTGCACCTAACAATATAATTTGAGTATTTTTTGTATAGAAAAAAAGGGTGTAGAAGTATGTACGGGGAGAGAGACCTAAGAACAGATGAATGGATTGCTTAGAGAAGGAAATGGCGGTGGACAGTTGATAGAGATGTATGGAGGTAGAACAAGACAAACTGTGCCGAATCAAAATTAATGGTATAAGGCGAAGAGAATGATTATGATGATCTGTAATAAACAAAACAAAATTTTTATGTTTTATTTTTACCCAAAAACCAATTTTAAACATTTTCTGTTAGGCTTCAAGCCAATTTCGTCGATGTTTTCATATACATAAAGGCAACATTAATTTTAGAATAATAATTAAGTTTACGCGTAAATTGAAAACAATAGGATTACAAGATTTTTCAAAATTCTTATGTATGACCAGTTTCCCTAGCAAATGTTAGAATTTATGATAATTACTTTAGGTTTCCTTTTCTACCAAATATTATAACTTAGATTAAACAATTTTACAGCACTAGCGGTACGAATTCCGTCATTTATAACTATGGGTAGGTTTGATTGGAGTGGTAAAAAGTGCTCGCCCAGAAACCAAAACTTAGCATTGCTATTGCTGTTATGATAGCAGCTAGATATTGCGGGTGGATGTTAGTCAGGCGGGTTCGGAAAAAAACCCTACTATTATACAAACTCGGGCTATGTGGCCCCAGACTCGAACCAAAGACCTCCCTTCACCGAAAGCAATTATACTTCTGATTTTTATATACATTCGTAAAATCGCAGTAAAGTCGGTACATGTCCATTGAACAGCGGTTGCAATAAAAGGCTTACAACATATTTCGGGGTTCGAATAAGAATAAGGCGCGTAAAACTTTACGACGCGTATGCGTCGCAACAATGAGCGTTTGCTTTTACAAAGCAATCATATTTATTGCTCATGTAAAACATCGCTCGCGGTGGAATTACGCGCGGTCAGCTGTTACATAATAGCTTTAGGGATGTTGTTCCGTGCAAGCGCTTTAAGCTCTTTTTGAATTTACTAAATTAATTTACGTCGCTATAAAAAATATATATCTAGTTAAGATTTACGAGATTCAATATTACATATAAGGACTATAATAATGATTTGAAAAGTATAAAAACAATTTTTGAACTTATTGAATTATTTGTTATTAATTTTGTTAATACTTCGGATAATTATGGAATAAGTACATAGGTTCAATATAAACATTTTCTATATATATGCTATTCAAAAGACGCCCAATTAATTGTTACAAAAAAAAATGGATGTTTGATTTTTATAACAAAACTTAAGACATTAGCAATAAATTTATCGTGGGCTCGTCTGTGTAAAGTAATTTTACGTGTTACTTGATCTGAACTAGTGATGTCGTATTCTCAATAAAAAATGTGAATTATTTTGTAAAAGTATTTTGCTTTAAACGGTGAATGTAATACACAAAATATTCTGTATGACCAGAACTTTTTTTTTACTGACATTGTTATGTAATCTAAAACGAAAAAGGATTTTTATATATTATATTTAAAATAAATTTTAGTATCTTTGAAATAAATGGTTCTATATAGGTTAGATATACTTATTTCCAGGAAATAAAAAAAAAAACAAACAATACTTGTATTCGTTTTTGCGGTAGTAGAAAATAACGTTTATTACGTCAATATTCGTTCTAGCACTTCTTTGCTTTCATGAAGTTAGTAGTAAAATGCCGTGGGCAATACAGCAACCTTTTTGTTTTATTTGTTGCGTTCCGCACAGATTTGTCTTATCAGAACGTCCCTACTGTGGCGGGAGATACAACAAACGCCCCCGAAACAGATAACCCCACCCAACTGCCCCATAAATATTGTTTTTAAAGATCATTCCTGGATTCACTGAAATTACATTTGCTTCTTTATTAAAATCGTCGATCGTCCCTTGCTCTCATTTGCATGATATCGTTTTAAGTTTTTAAAGATATTTTAAATTAAAATGTTTAAAAGTTATATATCGTAATAGTTAAATCGCGTTTCACGATTGGTCTTGTTAAAATAGCGAGCTGTGCGATCTATACACAGTTTTTCACATTGTGAATGTGAATGAAAATGTTTTTTATTTCCGGAGAAAATACATTTTTGAGTTATAAATATACAATAAAAAAATATATGGTACCAACAATGAATGCCTTAATCAGGTTTGTACTGCAGTACAGTTTAAACCTATACTGAAGTGATGATTTTAAATTTTATTCTAAGGCGAATAGGTTTGTACGTAACCCCAATTTTATCTGGTGTTAAGCGATGACGTGATTTTTGGCGATAAAACGCACTAACTAGGGAATAGTCTATTCACTCTGTTCTTAAAGAGCTACGTTGTACTCGGTTACGTAGACTGACGCCGGCAAGTTGTTCCATTCATTTGTTATAAGCATTGTGGACTCCGAGGCGAAGAGTTACGATAATAATACACCAAGTGACGTACAGTGACGGACACAAATTAAGCGGTGTGCAAAATAACGGAAATGAGGATATTTGTAGAAGCAAAAAGAACAAATGTCGCTTACATAGTACAGCGGATTGGTAAGCTGAAGAGGCAAAGTGAGGCAAGTTAGCGCGAAGACCGGACAGGCGATAGACAGGAAGGTCCTGGAAGAGAAACTACGCTCATATGGGCAACCATGATCCTGATTACGTTCAACGACGTTAACCTTTTGGCTTTTAAGCCTTCAATGTATTTAGTCGCAAAATCTGAATCCACAAGCTCTTGATATAGACAAGTGGGGCATGGAATGATCCTGACCTGTTGGATCGACGATCGACATATATTTAATTAGCTCCATTATTATAGTATATTGACTGTTAATATGCGTCATATTCGATGTCGTTGCTGTTTGTACTCCAACACGTAGTGGCACCGCTGCCAATAATTGTAGCGCATCTGTGGGGTGTGACCGCGGCTACACAGGAAGGAAAGGCGTACGTCATAAGACCATTAGCGCTAATGCCACGATACATCGCCGCCGCTAAGCGCCTTTTGTTTTATGGCCGCACGCTGCTAATGGAAAGAGTTGAAAGGCACCTTATAATGATATAAAGTACAGTCAGCAAGAAAACTCGTACGTTTAGTGAATTACTTGGGGGAAAGAATGTCGTGTTTTATAGGCTCATTGTGCGTATTGTTGAGATTTCAAATTAGTTCATATGAAAAATAAATTGCAGAATGCACAACATTTTTTCATAAAAAAAAAATCGGAAATACTTGTAATTACCGTGTTTTCGTACTAGATCGGATTGCCGTCATGTAGTGAAGTGCAAAGATTACCGTATTTGTATGTATGCTTTAGCTTGCATTATTGTGGACAGTAGTAGTGAGACATCTTCTAAACCTCTAGACGATGGACGTTATTTGATGTTTTGTAAATATCCTATCAAGAGACATATTGTTGTTGTGTAGCTCCTGTTTGTTAATCATTTTACATTTTAAACAATATACCAATACAACACCGTCCTAAATATCTGCCACCAAAAACTAGCCGTCACCACCAAATAAAATTACCACGTCTAGAGAAACGGGCGATTTTTACTTAATATTAAAATTAATCCCTTTCGGGTATGTGTACCCATTTTCGAACTGATCGATACAGATAATATGTTTCATTGCAATTTGTACCTCCGCTTCCCTTACTTAAGTTTGGAATTTCGCAATACAAATGGATTTCTACACATCATAAAGAACACACCCTCCAATTTTTTATGTCTCTAGGCCCAGCGGTGTAGACTGTGGGTTTATATCAGTCAGTCAGTAAATCTGGACCGAATTTTTTACGTAATGGTGTTTGTCGCAGTAAATTTTTTCAAAAACTTTCCAACATTCTGCCTTGTTGACTGCCAATACATAGGTATCAGTTACCAGGCCCGAATCCTTTAGTAGTTCACGGACATATAATTTGTTTAGTATGCACCGTAGATGCACATAACGAATAGGGCTTATCGTTCCTTCATTGTGTCTGTTATCTTTGACCTAGCTGCTAAGTGCGACGCCTATTGTACTATTGTCGATTGTTCTCATATCAAACACTTGCATACATTACATCCTTTGTCTTTAATCAAATATAAACAAATCATTATTTCGTTATATTTACAAAATGTTGTTTTTAATATAATCGGTTATCGGTTCTAGTTTTTTTTATCTTATCGGCTTATACTCGTCAGTGTCGTGAATTCCATTGTCCGTCTATAGCATTGCTTTCAATTGCCTGGACGTATATAAAATTTTTTTTTAAAAGTCGATAAAACATGGTTTCAGCTGTAACAAAAAATTTTTAAGCAGTGTAAAGATTACCATTTCATTCCACGTCTCTGTTGTAGGAAGGGAATTAATTAATAGATATTTGTTCATGCCAGGTGTGTTCGTGATTTCGGTTGTGTTAATGACAATGTTTAACAACACAAAGGAGTTCTTATGTTTATAAATTGTAGATTGGGCAGTAAATTATAAAGCATTCATGTTTACCGTTTTCACTGTTTCCGTGACGTAGTGGTTTTCCGGTTGCCTTGTAACGCTGATGTTCGGAGTTCGATACCCGGGCCTCAGAGGGAGTCTGGACAGAGGTAGGGTTTTATGAACTAGACTGGCTAGCTAACACACTCGATGTAAACCTATCGGTTTAACAGCGGTGCTGTGTTCCGGGAGTCACAAATGTAAGACCCAGACTTATTTATTTTGGGCGACGACGCTTCAACATCTGGGGCCTTGTTGTCACTTAACATCTGGTCAAATGGAGGTCAAATGTAATCTTATAACCAATAAAAAACGTTAAAATCATTATATGCGTGTGGTAACAATTATGTATCTGTAATTTTGGCGTATGCAGATTTAAACGAATAATTCTTTCATTATTCTAGAAGTATATTACAGCTGCGTTGTAAATTCAACGGTATTTTGCATTACGTAATATATTAACTTAATTTTATATTATTTATGGTTATGATCAAATATTGGACCTATAACTGGACACCTGGACTAATAATTCTACCAAAACATGAGCCCTTTTATCATCATACAGGTTCTAGTTATTGAGAGAAAGAAAGAAAAATGTTACTCGATACTCTACACAAAAACAAACAAGAATTAATATAAACGGAAACGTATGAATAAATAAAAAAATATATGTTTACAAAACGTAAATAAAAACAAAATCAAGATTACAATGTTTACCCAAAGCAATGTTTATTGTTATTAAAAATATGCAGAAGCTATCTTACTATATAAATCCAAAACAATTTTTCATCCCCAATGACGGGCCACATTACAATGATTCGTGGCTGTCGTGTAATACCATAATAACACGTCACTTTTAACACTCGACATCATTTTGTACGAGCTCGGCTATTATTAGTCAGACATTTTTTAATCATGAAATGAAAAATAATTTAACAATAAATAGTGAATAAAATTACGTTGAGGCGATCAATCTATCTTGTATACTATCATTGTAATTAAGCATTTACGTATAACATGTCACTTAATAAAAATGTTTAAGCTCTTATCGGCCATGATGTAACACTTGACCTCAATTGTATATGATATTAAGTGTCAATAAGGTCGTAGATGGTCAGGCGTGCTCTTCCAAAAGACTTTAGCTCCATGTTTGAGTATTGGAATACAGCATTATTGATAGCTCGCGAATCACCGGATTCGCGAGCCAGTTTCGATGAATCTGTAATAGTCGTCAATAAGACCAACAGCGCAAACTTCACCGAATCCAGTAGCTGCAGCAGCAGCAGCACAGCATTATTGTTATGACGGCAGATTGACATTTGCGTTAGTAGCCAGGCAGATTTAAAAATATCGTTCCACAAACCAAAGTTTGTGGCTCTGTTATCGAATCCCCAGACTGTCTTTTCGTTTGCTTTAAATAAACTTTGTAGTTATGGTGAGGACTTGATTGTTTTTTTAGCGATGAATGATTTTTATTATTTAAATATTCTATAACTGAAAACATACTAAGTCTACAACATACACTTAACGTTTAAAATTATATTATTTTAATTTATACGTATCATCATATCAAATTCCATATTGTCACAAACAAAATGTTAAAGTGAAAACAAATCTTTATTGATAATATTTAATACAGATACAATTAATTGTTATGTGATCTTGTAAATTAGGTGTCCTGTATCCCAAGACTTCCTTTCTTATAACCTATTTATACACAATATAGATTTAAAAAATATTTATGAAACTGGGCTTTTATTTGACAATATTGTCGAGTTCTTAAAAACATTTCAAAATGTTGGACGTTTCCGAATAGTTGCCTATTTAACAATTCACGAATGCACTAGATTGCCGAAAGCGAAGCCATTGACCTTTAATTCAGCCGCACGTTCGCCATTAACGTTTATAAATATCGATGTGTTAGAGCGTACCGTCTGCTGACGTACTTCATGAAATTAATAGATTTTAACCCTTCGCGGATGGGACGATTCGAAGTGAACCGTACCGTGGTAACTCTCATGTCGCCGTTCAGAGCACTCCGAGTCTAATTCTCGACATTTTATATTATGTGTACATACACGAGCGTTTACTTGAGACACATGTACACGTTTCTAGGCTCTGTCATATATTTTCGCTAAACGTATATATGGGTTATTTGGCATATTAGATAGTTTCCACTGAACTCATTCGCATTCGGCG
>DWQX01002771.1:0-20332 GCA_018245475.1 Pharmacophagus antenor
GGACGACGCCCAGCACACGCTGGAAGTCTGTCGGGCGTGGAGCGGCGAGCGCGCGACCTTAGTCGCCGTGGTCGGAGTGGACCGCCTTCCGACATTGGTCGAGGCTGCACTCGGTTCGAAGAGAGCATGAGCGGTCCTTGCTCTGTTTTGCGAGACAGTAATGTCTCGCAAGGAAGAGGCTGAACGTGCGTGGGAGGACGACCCGGCCTCGCTACCCATGCGCCGGAAGAAACTGGGACGGAGGAGGCGGGAGTACACCCGTCTTCTCCTACCCCACTAACCTGACCCTAGAGCGGCGGAGGGGGATCCGTCCGCTCTAGGGTCGAGGATGAAGTGTCGCGTTCCGAACACTTCGCCCTCCGGAGAGCGGATGGACTAAACTAGCTCCCGCCGAACGGCGAGCTCTCGCAAGCAAACGCCGATAGGGCCGCGGAAGAATACATCCGCGTGCCTGCAGACCCGCCAATTGGCGTGAGTCGGAACACTGTGAGGCTTTAGCGGGTATACCGGGAGCTTCACTCCCGGGGAGTCCCTCATAACTGCCCTGAACCTCCCCTGGTCGGGCGGTATGCGTAACGCATTTCACGTAAAAAAAATGGATAAAAATACTACTGTAAAGAAAATACATATTATTTTGTGACATTTATATTTAAAAATTGTGCAAAATTTATGTAGTAGTCCCTGTTAAATGTTTTTATAAAAAAAAATTTACTATTTATTGGTAATATTACAGAATCTATGCCGAAGATTTAACTTATGAAGTTTATTATAAAAATTGTAAAATTACATAACATTAAAAAAAATATGGGATATTTTCAAATATAAGTTTTCACTTCCAAAGTTACAAAAGTTCCTAAAACATCCACAGATTTATTCATTTATTGCTTTTTTGAACTTAATTATTTGTACTTAGCATAATTCACATGTCAATTACTAGTAATCTAATGAATTCATATTGTGCATTTGGTTTATAGTGTGTAAATATTTAATTAATTGGATGACTCCATAAAACGAGGGCGAGCGCACACAGCCCGCGTGGTCACACCGACCATTAGCGCTATATTAGGACCCGGCTTGTTTGTGCATTGGGACGTTAAGTGTCCTATACGCTTGCGAGTACTAACGCAAATATTTTTATAGAACTAACCTCGTACATTTTAAATAAACAATCAACACGTTATTTTTTTTAGTTTTGCTTACTATTTAAAATATACACAAACTTTAATTATTAACTCTAATGGTCAATGCTTTCTTCAGTAAAACTTATATTGAAAGGACAGATAAAGTTTATGCTCGTATCAACATATGATTCTTTCTTGTGTAAACTCTCATGTAAAACGCCGTGGTTAGAGTTGTTACTAAAATTTAAACTGTTTGACAACCGGCTCGAAGTGATATTGGTACGAGGAAAGTTTAGTACAAGATAAACTTTGAATCTTCGGTTTTTTAAATATTTTCTTTTTATTTTGGGAGGGGGCAGGTCAATAATTTCGTGTATCATGAGACAAAGATAAAGCGTCTGCTAGCCTGTTGATTTTTTCATGAACAAATATTTAACATTTGCTATTTTTAAGTCACGTAGTTAGTACTTCTATCTTCTACAGTACTTTAGTTTGTTAGGTGTATAATTCACATTAACATTTTGATACGCTTCGATTTAAAAACAAATAACGGTTTTATAATATGGATTGCATGTTTCATAACTATTACTGCTACATAACATCATTGTGTTCTATAGACATTGTTTGTTTTTTAATTGTTTATTGGAAGGTTGTTGTCAAGCATAGTTGAAGTTTTTAATACAAAGTTTTGAATTCAGATTTTCACGAAAAATACGCAGGACTTAAAAAATTTGTAGAAATATTGTAACAAAAAAAAATCAATTTCTTCAATTATCGTTTTTAGGTGTTTTAAAGTCAAGTTAGACCTTGGTGCTAAAACTCTTAGGCCAGGTTTTTATTTTCACAGACAGGTGTTTAGTGAATGTTTTTCATTTTTCGTTGTGTTCATTAGTAACTCATATTACTATCCTACTTTTTATAATATAAGAATAGCCTCTGTAAATTGGATCAATTAAAATTGACAATAAAAGGACATGGAGTATATTGATAAACATAATGCAACACTATTAATAAAAGAAATAAGAAACTGAGGCGGTTCGGCTGCGCTTTTCATTTTGTGTTATTCTTACACAAACGATATCGGCGGTTTTATTAGAAAGCAAGCCCACTAAGTACGCAATATCTCCACCGCTTCGTAAGAATCCTTGCTGAGGCAATGCTCCGTTATTGCATGGAAATTCTTCGACGTGCAACTTCATTCAGCGACTCTCTTTTGTGTAAAGGTTTCAGCGCAATGTTCCCGGGTTATTGTTTTTCAAAAGCGAGGGAAGCACCTGATATTACCTTTCCAGGTTTCATAAAAATTGAGGTTCATCCAATTACTCGGTTTGCTTTCCTTATTGTTTAAAAATTGAATATTCATTGAGTTCATACTTTATATTTTCATGATATGGTATGATCGTTTCAAATGTATTTGAGGTTCGTGGTACAGAAATTGCAACAGTTGGCATAGTTGGGTTAGCTTTTTCGAATGTGTAGATTTCGAAGTAACGCAATTCAGATAAGATATATCTAGACAGTTGTTCTCAATATTTTTAATTAAAGCACGCGTGAAATATTTGAGAGTAGTTGGAACGTTAGGGGAACATTGATTGTAAAAATTCCTCTATTTTTCATTAAAAGAATTAGCATTTTATTATGATACGAAGAGGTACATATAATCTACTAAGCCGTTGTAATAATAAATTGAACATTCGTTCATGATAGTCGTCCGCTTGTTATATTCGAGTATCATTTACTACATTGTATGGTCGGGTTTTTAATCGTATTATTATGAATACTAGCGTTTTTGTATTCATTAATAACTAAAAATAAACAATTTAAATTTGAAATTGTCTGTGAATTATTTCGTTTCAGTAGTAAATACCTTGATTGTAACATGACGTGTAGTTATTAATTACACGGTTTAAATGTTTCAAAATAACGCGCTAGTTAGAACCTGTAGACAACATCACATTGCAGTCATTGTCATGGTACATAATACCGTACATCTTACTTAAATCGAGTCGAGTAATATATAAATAGCACTGCTTCATAGCGCCTTGTTACGAGTACACAGTAACGATTGCACGCTTACTGTAACAAATAGGCGCTGGTACCTGGAGGGAGAAATAAAAAGTCTTTGAAATTTGAAAATAGTCTCTATTTTGAAGAAGTTCTGGTACAGATACATTTTTTTTATAAAATACATGTCTAACATTTTCTGAATTGAACAAGGTTACCTTTGAAAATTTCTTATTCCAACAGATAAAAAGCTTTGCTCGCTAAGCTTACAATGCTTGCAATGCCAAAATGAGACTTTTAGCATAATGTTACTGACGTTCTTGCACTCTGTTTGTAAATGTTATTCAAGTATATAACTTACAACATAGAATTTGTAACGCAGCAATTTATAGTTACTAGTGTTATAAGTTTTTGCAATCCTGTAATTGATTTAGACACCTGTTAAAAATTAGTTAAGTGAGTAATCGATTGCGATTTTTAATACTAGATGTCATTTGCATTTTATTAAAAGAAGAGCTTTTAATCGCTTTTCCAATGTACTAAATATTAACTTGAAGTCCTTTAATTAACAAATCTTTAGTGTACTAGCATGCTTTTTAACACATTCAGCATTTAACAGTAATATCATATAATTCAAAATAATTGTTATGAGTGATAAATTAATTTGTTGTTAATTATAATAAATATTTTTATTTATAAAATTAAGTTAATTTTTGTATATTGAGATTACCATCGATCTTTATTAAACAAATCGAGTATTTGTATGCATAATTTCAATAAATACTAAATCATTGTATAAATCAACATGTATTACTTTATGTAGCTATAGATTAGTTCTGTGTTATTATTTTTATAAGTAATTACTGAGCTTAACTCTATTTATCAGTTAAGTTCGATATATTTTAATATAGTATAGTTTTCATGTGGTTGAAAAGCTTTACATTTTGAAAGTAAAAAAAATCGTTGATTTGTTCACTGTAACGTGCCTTAGTGTTTTTAAATAGTGTATTTATTTGTAATTTTTGTCCTATAAAATAGCAGGATCTTATTTAAATGAAGAAATTTATGTCCATGTTTAGTTCAGTTTCTTGTAGTAGTCTTTCTGTTTTAGCCTGCTTAAGTGATGTAATACTTACATCCTTTTAAAATATAACGTATAAAATTATTTCATTCAAAATGTATTAAGAAATAATAATTTCTTAAAATCAAGGAAAGTTTTCATAATTTCTTAACTTACAATTAATCAAAACCAGCTTCGACCTCCTGGCATACAAATTGATATTTTTTTATTCTGTCATCAATATTACCTTTTTCTACTGTCGAAACGTGATTAGTCTGCAGGCACTGCTGCTGGATTCGGTGAAGTTTGCGCTGTTAGTCTTATTGACGACTATAACAGCTTCATCGAAACTGGCTCGCGAATCCGGTGTCTGCAGGCACGACTTGCAGCGCTCCAATAGACAAATGGGCACGCCAATAATGTAATTTCATATTTAGGAAATCGATACGTCCACCTCACTACAGCTCATACCGAAACGTAACAATAATATGGAACATAAAAGTTTTTGTTTATTATTTTGGAGTACTACTACGGTATTTCCAGTTTTCAGCCAGCTTAGATGTTATTCAGCAAGAGCAACGACTGAAGTAACTGGTAGTAGTAATATTAGGTGTTTTATGGTTGTTTCACAATTAAAAATAATTATTTAGTATCCTTAGTTTTGATTACATTTTGATGGAATATGATTTACTATTTAATTCCTTCAACAATCAAACATTCTGAATAATGTTCTTCTTACATTAGGCGAACAGTATAATACTCGTACTCACATGTTGAGAAAAAAATCTCATTATTGACTAAAAAATAATTTTTGAGTGTGCAATTTCGATAAAAAAATATTTTATTAAAGTTTGTTGACTATAGTCAACTATCTCACGCCAGGGTTACTATAGTTATAAAATTACCATACATCAAAAATATGACAGGGTTTATAGTGCATTAGCTACTTGTAGAATTTATATGATGTGTTGTGTATATTTGTGATTAATTAACTTTTAACGACTAATTAATTGCATTGGCTAAATTAGTTCACGAAACCGTCGCATTGTGCATTATATTGTATTACAATTCTATACATCCTTATAGTTTTGCGATCAATGGGTTATAGTAAAAAAAGGATTTATTTTATTAATGAATGATGCAATGAACAATAACTGCCCGGTTTTTTGTGAAAATAACAAAGCTGTATTGGAAAGAGAAGTTAATAACTAGTAGTGTTTAAACTTAATCCATACCTTTGATTATTACATTACTTTGTTTGAGAAATTAATTTTCGCACGGAATTTGACGTAATTTAAATATTATTATTGAACCAACGCACAGATTGCTATGATAGCATGTGGCTTTATATTCATATTAAAAGTAACAAAATAAATCAGTGTGCCGCTATAAACCAATGATAACCATTTGTTTATATTGAGTCAGTGACTAAAAACAAATTATTCATGTCAAAAAAAAATTACATAGTTCTGTTCAGTGCCAGTTATGTTTAGTAGATACTATTGTATCTATTTATGTACAAGTGTGCACAAGACAAACGTCTTAATTTTTTGATTGATGATTATCAATATCATTCAACTCTAAGTATCGATAAATGCAACTGTTTTATTTGTAGAAGTTAAATTAGTTATTATTTAATTTAAAATAAATGCCACATACAACAAAATTTGGCCATATTTTATGCAATTAAGTTCTTCATTTCAATTACGCCAGACGTACGCGAGGATCAGACCAACGGGCATTTAATAAAGTTACTGACTGGCATTACCTTTGGCAGCGGCTACTAATATGATTAGTCTCGCCGTACGTAGGTATTTTTGCACTTTAATGCGCTACCAGACTTTATAAA
Source organism: Pharmacophagus antenor (assembly GCA_018245475.1). NCBI lineage: Eukaryota > Metazoa > Arthropoda > Insecta > Lepidoptera > Papilionidae > Pharmacophagus > Pharmacophagus antenor. The sequence goes on from DWQX01002771.1 coordinate 6,035, forward strand.
CTAGAAGTTTATAATTAATTCACAATTTTTCAAAAATCCCTTAAACAACAAATTTTTTATGTATATCATTATCAACAGATGTTCTGCTAATTTATTGAAGATGTATTTTCAATGTACTTATTTAATTTACTTGAACTTAATAGTTGACAGGAGTATTTATAATATAATTATGAAAAGCAAATCCGCTAATTGTTTTAGATAATGATTATTCTTTAAAGCTTTGAAGCAAAATAGCATTTTTTTCGTCAGTTGTGCCATTGCTACGATTTCCAACTTCGTTGATAGGAATTTTGAAATACATTTTATGAACTGATGGCACTCGTATTGTCCGATAGCATTAGTGACTAATTACATATTTACATTTAAAATGGCGAACGTATCCGAACGTTATCAACACACATGCAAAATATTTTATTAATTATGCGGATTGGTTATGATGATTACCGGTATTAGGTATTTTAACATTTAAAGAACTTTTACAGAGAGCAGATATGTATGTGATTAATATGTTGATAAAAAAGGTATTAGCACAATTTATTTAGTTTAATTCGACCATTAATTTTCTCACATGACTTCAATTATTATGACTGCTTTGATGAACACGCGCTCAACTTATGCCATTACGAAATGCTTTTGCTTATTTTCATACATTATCCAATGCGGCTGCAAGCGCGGTGAGACTAATTACATTAGTCGATGCCGCTATCCCTTTTTTGCTTAATGCACATATGTAATCGAGTGTTCATAAATAATATTCGCTCTCGGTCTATTCACATCAGGTAGTTTATAAACACAAACAAATATTTCAATATTTTGATCTTTTAGATACCCAGCTCTGTTTATCATTAATGACAATTATCAATTATCATATTTTTAATATTATCAACATTAGCCTGGAGCACTTCTTCGCTGGACATAGTCAAAGGTCCTTCTATGTTTATTGATTTTTACGTATAGATCGATTTGTGACTATACGACAATAGCGGTTGTCTGATATTTCTTTTATATAAAATAAAGTAGGTATAGTCCATTAAAACCACAAATGCAAATTAATGGAGAATTGTTGAATTAGAAACAAATGACTCACTTTAGTTATACGACATGTCTCTGTTCAGCTTCCTTTTTCTCATCTTTTATAAGAAGGTTGTCCTCAACCCAGTATTTGTTTTTCTCGCAAAACAGCGTACTAAATTACGAGGTTATAGAAACGTGCTTATAATATTTTCAAGATGGAGCAGAGGGGTGTTGTGAAACTGTACGTTGTTATGAATCGAGCGTATCATTTGCCGAAAGGTGAACGTTCTGTTCGCCCCGGTCCTCTTTTTTTTAATTCTATAGTGTTATTTAAAATTTTCATTTCCAAATAACTAAAATTATTAAGTTTTGAAAATTGTGTTATTCCATCATTCATAATATTAATTAGTTTTATTTACTTGTATTAGCTAGGCGATAGCACATTTTAACATTTAATTTACTTCGTCCTAAATTTTTTGCCTGCTTAACGAACACATTTAAAGCGTAATCAAATATCGAGAGCCCTTTTCATCATCCTTTTATACGAAGTAAAACTATTAAGTAACTTTCCTCTCCCGTTTTATCCAATAATGGACTAAAATTTCTTCTGAGAAATTACATTTTCTTACAAATATGAAGTTGTTACTTTAGTAACGAAAATTGATATTTTCACTAAGCATAACGCAATTCACGTTTTTTAAGGTGTAAAAAACATGTTATTTATTTATTTATTGATTTCTTTCGACTTACTTTTAAATAAAATTAGACTAACACTAATGTCAAGCATTATTTACGTAAGTTTTAACATGGAAAGGAAAATAAGTTTTATGAATTGGTTAATTATAAATAAATTGTCCCAGTAATTACAAAAGTTCTTGTTTAAACTCCTATTGTTAAGGTTGATACTCGTAAATTACAGTATCATTATTTTTCATCTTCATATAATAGAGCTTACAAATGGACGAATAATGATATATTGTTAATTGCTTAAGTGCGTTCCATATGTATATACATAAATTTTAATCTGTACTGGTAAACAGTTGACACGAATATTCAGGATGTAAAATAAAAAAAAATCCTTCGAAATGTATGTAGAAAGTGTAATTATTTCGTAAAATTTGAAACAGGAACCTCTGATCGGTATTTAGCGTGTAAAAATGTCACTGCTGGCTTTTAATCCTACACTGTAATATTTTTAAACTAAATTACGCCGTTAACAGGTCAGAGGAAATTAATTGAAAGATTTATATTTGTTTTAAAACTATTGCTGGCCGTCATAATTGAAAATTAAATTCATATTTAATCAAACCGCATCCACCCTCATCTGGGCACGGCTCGTCTATTCACGAATTAAACTACTACTATTTGTGGTGTCATTGTCCCGGTATGCGACGGACGGGACATGCGGGCTGTTATCACTCGTCTGAAGTCGTAGATAAGCCAACGACCTTTCACAATTACAGTTGTTCGTCTACCGATTAGAAATTAATTCCTCTTAATCACAGCGTGCTGTTGTTTTATACAAAATGACACATTTGATAGAAGTTTGAAATTATTTTTTTATCAATTGTGACCTTAAAAAATAATGTTGCAGTCTTTTTAACCTCTTCTGTATCAATCAGTTAACAGTTAACACTTGAACTGAATTTCACATTAGTGACAATGAGATCCCGTATATGTTGAAGCATACTTGCTCAAAATACTCAAATTTTCAAAAAGATTACCTGACCATCTATCAAAATAAGACTACATTTTTTTTGTTGTCATTTTAAAAACGTGTAAAACCGATATTATGTAATTTCATTACCGTGCAGATCGAGAAACATGTGTACTCTATTAATGGAAATCGTATTTCTCTTACGGTGTATTAGACTTTTGACTCATAATTTTTCAATTTAATTAGTATATAATATTTGAATACGCATAAGAAAATGTAAAAAAAATAAATAATGATTAGCAAAGAGTAAAAAATTCAAAAATTCAAAAGAGTTTAAATATTCGTACATTAGCTCTATTAAAAAAAATATTAGAAAAAAAATAAAAGAAAGCAAACTTTTACAAAGCATAGGTGTATAAAATGTTAAAATATTTTTACTTCTGAATGTAGAAATACTCAAATTTATTCCTTTTATTATTCAAAAATAATTCATCTACTTAACTTCTTTCTTTTATGTTAAAAATACTTTGAAGTCGACGAGAGCTCCCAAAAAGTAATTTTATTAATTACGAGTCAGGAATTCAACAAAGTTCCAAGTCCGGGAGGTCCTTTTCTTTCGTGAAACGATCCATTATCTTATGAAGATTTAGAAATTCCCGAGGTAAGTCGCCCAGCTTCCGTCATTCGCAACCGGAACACCAATTTTTAATATGAATGCAAGTGATAAATGTTAGTTATTATATAATTTAGTGATTATGGTATTTTAAAGTGTGGCAGAACAATTTAAGCGTTTACATAAAGGAGTAATTAAAATGGAAGTATGCTCATTGTACAATGATTTAATGCTATTTCTTTAATTTGAGAAGTGGTTTCGATAATTTCATCGTCGGCGGATTTATTAGGCGACATACACTAGATTCGACCAAAAACACTAAAAAAAAAGTAAATGGAAAAATTAATACTGAGTCGTTTGTAAAACTGTGTCTGCGGCATGTGTTATTTCGTCTGTCACTTTTAATTACTTTATTTGTTTCATTAATTTTAACATTACAACAACGGGGCAAACTTCGTAGCTAAAATTTATTACGCTTTCCTATTATAAAAGTTGGGCAAGTACTCGGCCGACCAGAGCACGCGGCGCGGTGCGGTTCTGTATGAAAACAAAGGGTGCAGGAGGCGGCTGGCTGCCCTGCGGACATTTTCTCTGTAAATGTTGCCTTCGCTTTGTCGTTTTGTTCATAGTGAGGTCACGAGAGGGCGCTACAGACAACCTCATTTACCCTCTTTAAGTGAAACGATCGCTGTGGACTCCGTGGAACCGCAAACCTAGTTGAACCAGGTAGCTTCAGATGATCATTAATATTATGGTATGTATATCGGATTAATTGTAACGCAATCTTGCTAATTGGAGTTCTACCAGTTCTTTATCCCTTATTTCTTAATATTAAAATCGATGAAAAGTATTTAAATTAAATTGCTATTTTCGTAGCTGGCTATACTCTTTTCAGAAGTTAGATAAGTGAAAAATGTATCTAATATTATCGTCAAGTTTTAACCAAAGTACAATTAGTGATATACAAAGTAATCATTCATACCTGTGGCATCCACTCGACGATGTAATTTGTCAGTAAAGCTGAACATCAAGATACGTATGAAATTGGATTTACCCCTATCTTGAATTACGATTATAATAGGGAGTAGGTAATTGGTTATTCCATTTAGCTACCAAGAGGGGTGAATGAAATACTTCAGATCTCTGCGAGGATACGCATCAGGATACGGTGAGTTATGTATTCAAACTCTATTGTTGCGGATCAGCTATCAAAACTTTAGACAAAAAAGAAAATTTTGTGTAATTACTTCACATTTAAGTTTTAATCTCGTCTTATATTGTTTATGTATAATTCAGGAAAGTGCTATTTTGTAGAAGTCTCTATTTTTAAATACTTTTGACCTATATATTTCCTTGGTAGTAAGCCAGTTGCTTGCTTAAAATACTTTGGATCCGATATGTATGATTTCTGCAACACAGAAATACTTCTTTGGCAGTAGATTAACAAAATTACGGCAGTAGAGTATCAATGTGTGGAAAAACAATATCACTATCCTAACTTCACCATTTCTGTGGTCCCAAATTTGAACTACGTATTGTTATATAGCAATGTATATAGCAAGCGGTTTTCCGTTGCGCTACAGTGCTGCTGCCGGTTAAATCATAAAAGGTAGTTTTGTTAAATGTTGGTTATAAGCGACATTTGATAAATATTATATATAAGCGAATTATGTTACATAATCTCACCATATTATTATTATTTTGTGTTGTAGTTGACATTATATATCTTGCTTGATTTGTAACGTGAAATTGTTCAATGAAATTTGTATATTACTGATAACATTTGATTTGATAACAATGGCTGAGTTCGCTGTAACAGCGATTGGGCCGGAGAAAATTTCAATAATCCCCACACTAGGTTTGCGAAGAGCGGTACGCACGTGTCTAGGATTACCCGTAATTGATGTGCGCCGTTTCTAATCTCCGCGCGCCGCCGTACGAGCCGTGCGCCGGCCTTGCTCCGGCAAAAACTTGTATGCCGTGTCAACAATTTCGAATTGTTTTCATATGTCAGTTTGAATATTCAACAGTTATCGTCGGTATTTCGTGAAAGGGAGGTTTTTGAAGCGCTGAATTTTTAATTTGAACCGTTAGCCGGATTAAGGCGCGACCCCATTCACTTTGAAATTTTGTCGCGTATTTCAAAATTAGACTACGGATAAATTTGTTAAAATATAAATTGTTATTATTTATAAAAACATAATACCACGAAGGTTTGGAAAATGAATCTTATTATTGGTTTAGTTAATACAAGGTAATTTTAATTACTCGCGAGTGTTCTGGAGTCTACGTTGCGTAAGTTCTGAGACGGGCTATCATCATAGCGTTGGACGGGCCGTTGTATTCCGAATGGAGATCCAACCACTTCCCGAAAACGCTAGGGTCGACCACCGAATGGGTTTTAGTGTGTAAAAATCCCACATATTTTCGAAGATTTTCCCTAAAACAAAAGGCAATTAATTGTTGCTAAACATTTGTTATACCTGAAAGTAAGTATAAAACCGAAGAAATTATGACAGGAAAACAATGAGAACTAAAACGCAAGAAACTTGTAACATTTAATTATATTTATTTAAAATGTCGGTTAAATTAATAAAGAAAAAACTTAAGAGCAGTCTTGGCTTCAAGAATTTATTCGCCGAGCGCACTGTAATTTTAGCGAAGGTGCGCTGTTATGGCGAAGTGTTATTCGCGTGAGCTTCTTATCTCTTGATATTTAAATTCCAGCTTGAGCCTCAAAATAGTTCAAATTAAATGGGGCTTGTAAATTAAGTGTTGGTATCACGCAATTCCAGGGAAATAGCTTTAAGTAGTTACGTTGTGGGATCCACTATTTTATCAGTCTTGACTTAATGACTTCTCTTTAGGAAATGATTGTTACCCAAAACTTTTAATTTTTTATTGTTTTATTGCACAAAGTTTAATGTATTTTCATTGCGATTAATAAAGGCGATTAAAAAAAATGTCTTTTACGTTTTATGGGTTTGACGGATTTAGAAACATTTGAGATCGAAATTTTGTGGTCATTGTTTTTACTTTGTGGTGAAAATAAAAATAAAGTTATGATATGTAGTATGTGACACGGAGTAAACTTTTATATTATACTTCCAATGCTACTTAAACATATTTAACACTGATATAGGTTTTTAATTTTCAATAACTTAATATAGAAATTGATGAGAACGAGAATTATTCATAGATATGATTATTATCCAAATAAAAAGAGTGAAGTACGCAGCTGTAATATGATCTATTTAACTGTTTGATGAATAATTTTTTGTATAAGAATATCAATACATAAAATTAGGTATTTTTTGTGGGTTATGGGCTAAAACGAACGAATGTCGATTTCACCAAATCGTGACATAGGTCGTACGTTTTAAATTGTGTTCGCCCAGAATACTACTAATTCTTACATGTATGACAACCAGAACGCAGCAATGCTATTATGGCAGCAGATTGACATTAAGATTTGTAGATAGCCCGGCGGATTTCAAAAACCCTACCACTATCTTTATTATATTATGTAACCTATATTTATATTTCTTTCCGTTCTATTTTATTTTTTAATCTTCAGTTATCCTTGCGTTGACTTATTCATAGTAACCTGAAGAAAAAAAATGTAATGATTAAAAATAGATTTGACGAGGCAGACAGGCAGCTGCGCCAGCTATCGTTCTCCGGGGTAAACAGCCGAGGCGGGCCGATTGAATGTGAAAATTTAATTCAGGTCATTTTCATCGTGAGAAAAAGAATCTGTTATTTTTAAGAAAGGACGCTGTTATCACATAAACTCATTTTAACGTCGATAAAAAAATTGTTTACTTTGAGCAATGTTTTAATTTTTTCTATTACAAAAACTTGTGTCTTAAAAAGGCAATGGTTAAATGGAATTCATTCAAAAAACAGTAGGCAATACTTATGCATATTATAAATAAAATAAATGTAACTTTGTTTTCTTCTGAATTTCTGTCTTGAAACGTAGAAATTTATTTCATCATCAAAAAATTATTTAAGTAGCAATGAAAATTATCTCGTAGAGTTAAAATATCGATTTTAAACCATTATTTAACTTGTAAGAGTAAAATCGAAAGAATTTTTTTAAGGATGTACAGTAATTTGAAAACGAAAGTATGTCGTGTTTTATTTTCACTGTTTAATATAAAAGGAAGAAATTAATTTCATATGCGTAATGGAGAAGGTATTGTTATAATGTAAGTCAAGTCTCTAGTGACCACATAAAAAATGTTTACTAAAGTGATTTTAATACAGAGATCATCAAAGTAAATAATGAATTTAATGGACGCGTAAAATATAGTAATGATGTTATTAATTCCTAATAATATTAAATATTATATTTAAATAAACATGGTTGATGTTCATGTCACTACAATGTTTAATATGAGTGAAGCGGTGTACGAGTATATTTATGTCTGCATGAAAATAGTGACCTCCAAATAACAAAGCATATAGACGCTGTGCCACGAAAGTACTTAAAAATTATGAGAACATATCTCATTACATCAAAAATTATGGTTAATTAATTAAATCCACAAAAAAAGTGAAAATGTCTATCCAGACTATGGTTGACGTTGCCGAACTGCATTCATTTTACCGGGCTGTGGTTTTGTCCACTATTTAAGAAAGTTTGCTGTTTTTCAAATGAATGCGCGGCTAAAACTTGTTCTGCGGCGATTTGAAAAGGAACCTGAAACGAACGAACGCATTGTTCTTATTAAAAAGGCCTTAAAAATTCACTTCTTACGACAATAGTAATTTTCGAATATTTAATTAAGCCATTTACAGGATAAAAGATGGGAATATGCTTTAAAAAATATTAAAATAGTCTAATATTTTTCTTGTACTTCTTAAAATTATTATTTAAAAAAATTAACATTAAAAATGTGAATGTTACAAAAATAGCAAATATTTTGATTATATACATCAATTCACAAGAAATTCTTTTCATCGTCAATTTCCACTAGAAGCGTTAGTGCTGGACATTTGCTGGTTACAGCTGGTGTCGCCCAAGTATCTTTACACCTATCAGTCATTTTCATAATTTACTAGTACTTACTTTTGCATGCAAATCTCGTAAGATTCAATAATATTTGTTGTTCTTATACATACTATTTACAACTTAACAGCATTTAAACACGTGTTCGTCACTTATAAATATGCGAAGGAAAACCCAGTATTTCTCTTCGATCAAATTAATCCATTAAATTTTCATATTCAATCTCGACTTGTTTACTGAAGGGACGCATCGACTAGCGAATTCCACTTCACTGCGATTTGATTCTTATTCCTTAGTGAGTAAAGGCACAATTTACAGTACCGGTATTAACATTTTGAATGTAATAACGAAAACCGTCATAACTTCCAAATATCGTTCGGTAACGGATGTTGTAAATAATATGCATAATTGATTTAAGACGATTCGTTAAACACCCAGAAGAATGACATTGTTAAATTCAGCGAATCAAAGGCTAATTTGTGTGAACAAATGTAAGCAAGCTTACTTAATTTTTATATAACAAAATAAAATTTTTGATGTTATTGTAATATTATAAAAAATATCAACACATGTAGAGATCATTAAGAATAGTACGACTCACACTTAGGTGAATGCGTAGCTCTTCGCGCTCAATGTAAGAGAACATATATGAACATATTTTTTGAGTAGGTACTACTTTATGTAAAGGCCGAAAAATGAAGCTTTCCAGATTATAGCTTGCATTATATATTCTGTAACAAAGGCCGCCATAACTTCAAAATATTGCTGGCATCATGCATAATTTATTTAAGAGGATCGGTACCAAATCTGGCAAACGGAGATATCCATTACTTACATTGAGCTCTGGAGGTAGACAAGGTTGTTTGCGGTTTTGCTACCTAACTTAATATTATCTCTGCCTGTTTCTTATTTACAAATATATTTTATATATTGATAACATTCTTTAGCACATAAATATATTTTTATATTACTTTTATTATTAAATTTATTATATTATTTTTTATATGAATAGTTAAAATTGTAATCGTCACCATATTTCTACATATCTAAAAATATTTATTATGTGAAAAATAAAGTAGAAAGTTTGATTTCACAGAAACTTCATAATATTAAGTTGCGTTGAGTTACTGTAATATAATTTTTTAACGTGAATTTTGAAACATTTAGAATTAGTTTTCCTGAAGATAATTCCTCAGCCCACACGTTTTATAAACGCTACGCGACATTTGAAAACATACTCCGTATATTCTGATATTTAGTTATTTGATTATACTTCGTATATTTAATTAGGTCAAGATAAGATGGTTACATCTTTAATTGTACATGAATTTAACGTGTGGTTTTGAAGTGAATTTGAATAAAACTGAAAATTATTAATTATTGCAATTAAACATATTTTTAATAAAAGATAATTACTGCTTTTTAATTTGATTTTCAATAATTATTAAAAAAGTTTTACTTGCGTTTGCTAATTATCAAAATAATGTATGTAGTATATTAAACTATGAAAGTTCATTATACTTTTTGAGATCCAGCATTGTAAAAAAAATTCTAATTTTGGTTAGAGCAACTTCTGCTAAGCGTTTGTATAGAATTTGGATTTTCAAAGGAAAGTTTTTTTACAGTGAAACGAACATGAATATAGTAAATATCTATTAAATTAAATAATATGAATGTAACAAATAATTCGAACGATGTTTGGGATTATATTAGCTTCGTAGTGTACTCGTAATACTAACAATAATACGATAATAATTGCTTCCAGTGCAATTTTAGGATTTTCGTCAAAATTTTCTTGTTGTGGTGCTGAGAAGCCATAAATACTTTCTTTCTAAAACCATTGTCGTATATTTTACTACCTGACGTTTTTTGTACACGTATATGTTAAAACTCGGATAAAATGCAATAAAGTTGATTGATTAAATTTACGAAACTGTACTCGTATCAATAACCATTACTAATGAGATATGTTCCTAGTTTTTTAAAAAATTATATAATACAATACAGAATGAGGATTTCTATTGACTAGCGTCTACAGTTAGTTATTGACCTATCTAACCCCTATTCATTTATATTTATGGTCAACTAAGCTAACTTTACTGCGGGGCTGAAACTATGAATCACTTCTAATACTAGAACCACCGCCCTGGGTATAAGTAAGTTAACGATGACAGTTTTAATCCATTTATTCATTCGTTTTAAACAGAATTTTCAAGAAAAGTTTCATGTTACCTTTTATTTACTCTCGTAATAGCTGATTTATTAATAACATACGTGGGACACTCAGAAAGTTTTGCGATACTAAAAGAAATGTTCTATAGGAAAATATATTTTTATTACATCTTTTTAAATTACTCTTCACCAGCCTCTATACAAAGTTTCATGCGTCTGAAAAAATTTTCGAAACGCATTTTCTAGTCCGCCGCAGTCACCTCGTTTACAGACTGCTCGAACGCTGAGCGCACATCATCCGGTAACCAAAATGGTATCCCTTTGAGCTGATTTTTTATTTCTTCGAATAAAAAGTAACACGGTGCTAGGTTAGGGCTGTAAGGAGAGCGACCCAGGAGTTTGATCGGTGTCCTGTTTAGGAAGTCCCTCGTTTTGATTACGGTGTGAGCAGGCGCATTGTCGTGGTGAAGCAATAGACCGCGGAGCTCTGTGTTTGGTCGCTTGTTGTACACACTACTATACTATTCGGCGTTACTGCTTCTTTGGTTTCGTAAAGGAATCAACACCAAGTATCCAGTCAAATTGAAGAAGCTAGCGATCAAAATCTTCCCCCCGCTTCTAAGTGGCTTTACTTTGGTAGGCGTTGATTCGTACTGAAAAACCCAAACAGTCGACTGGCACTTCGTTTCTGGATCGTATTGATAAATCCAGTATTCAGCACCTGTAAAGATGTCGTAAACACGCCGAGACGAGCTTGCTTCAAATTTGTCTATCATTACATGGCACTTTTCCACCCTTGCCTGTTCCTGAACATCAATGAGGTTCTGCGGCACCCAGCGTGAAACTATCCTCCGCACCCGAAGATGCACGTGTAGAATCTCGCGAAGGCTTCCAGATCCAATCTGCAGTATGTGTTGAATTTCTTGGTATGTAACTCGTCCATTGTCTTGGATCAAATTTTTCAATACTAGCACGTTTTATTCTGCAACAGCCGTCAAAGGGCGACCACTTCTTTTTTCATGACCCAAAATTAGTCAACTGCGCTTAAATTTATTATACCAACGATACATGGTTGCCTTAGAAGGGCCTTCATCAATGAATGCCATTTGAAGTCTATCGTATGACTCGTCCGGTTTTAGGCGACATTTAAAATTGTAAAAAATCATAGCGCGAAAATGTTCTCGTCGTAAATCCATTTTCAATGACACACGATAATTTTAATTAGCTCGCAAAAAATGTGGACTGCAGTTTTAAATTTGGAACGTACCTATTTTTGCTTATAACTAATCATATTTTTAAATAAATTATAAATGTCCAGTCTCACATACATAAAAACTTTCTCGCAATACTTTCTGAGTGACATGGTATAACATTTTCAACAGTTAAAATTGTTTATAACAATTTTCTAAATATATTTAAATGAAAATTTACCAAATCGATCCGCAAGTGAAAAATACTGAGTCTATACTCTACGGAAAAATAAGATAACCTTAGTATTAACTGTTATCTATAAATAAGGCTAAAACTAAGAAATGGAAAAAAAATTAAATGGAATCACTGTATGAAAAGGAATTTATTGTATATATTATACATTGAATAATCTAACAGATTACTCAAAGTTTCTTCTGGTAGAAAAAAACCTATGTAATATCAGTAATGTTTTGTTCAACGATTGTAAGATTTACATGAATGCCTTTCTAAAGTAACACAATGTACTAATTGACTTCGTAAAACTGTAACGTAAACTAAGGCATGGTGCTTAGTTTTGCAGAGCCCCTGGCTACATAAAGCCCATAACTTTCCTTACGCTAACATTCGACTCTGAAATATTAATTCAGATGGAGTTTACAGTGTTATAATTAATAAAATAAATACAACTGGGACATTTTAAGATGTAAAACCACAAATTTTTTGTGAAAAAATGAGAATATGAAAAACGTAAATTATTGAATTAATAAATAAATAATTTAATAACGCAGGTAAATAATTCTAACTTCAAACTCAATATTCAAATTCGGAACAGGTGAAACAATTGTGTATGAGAATAAAAATTGTTTTCTGACATCAAAATATTTGATATTCAGTATAACTTAGTCTTGGCAAAAGGTATGAATAATTGATGGAATACCAAAATTTTCACTCGACCCTCAGTTACCGGTTGTCATATTATAAGCCCGTGTCCATGCATATGTCCATTACCATCGTTTTAATAAATAATAGATCTTATATTAGTTTTTATTGAACGATAAAGAAGTGGTTTTCGATTCGATGCCTATATTTTTCTTTTAAAGACCACGTAATTTTTATGACTTTTTTAATTATGTAAAGACTCTGTGTCAAAATTCCTGTAATGAAATTAAAAAATAATTAGCTCCCGCATTCGGGAACAAGAATTTTCTCTGTATAATTTCAGTTGTTTTTAGTATTTTTTTAAGTAAACATATTCTTTTAATAAGTCAACATAAACTCGCTTTAATTTTTTTTATAAAGTGACAGTAAAGCGAAAATAGATATGAATCGAGAATTAACTTCATTAGAACCCCAACACCGAGTGAAGGTTTTGACAGCAATCCAATTCATTCACTATTCACATTTGTTTCAAATTTAAAAGGGCTTAATAATGAACTATTATTGACTTTTAGCCAGTCAAACAATGCTCTGTATTGTTAACTAAGTAGGTGCTTTCGTTTGGACAGCATATTTGGCAAAGTAACGAGGTTGGTCCACGATGCCTGGGGCTCTAAAACTGGATCCTTCGTTTTCCGTGACCTCGAGTACACGTTTTATTTGTTATTATAAAATACCTATGTAAATAAGCCGCTTCATAAATTTATGATTATTCTTTATATTTATTGACCTTTTCATCAGACGTAGTTTTAATATTCAATTTGCTATTTTTGGGTTTGTTTTACGTATTCTCAATCCTTGCTAATAATTTGAAGAAAGATTATTTATAAGCAAACTTATTTACAGATGAACAACGCCGAATTTACGGATCTGAAAACGGGGACGATCCACCGCGATACATCAGCAGTCCACAACGTCAAGCATCACCGTTTCCTTTGGAAAGTACTAATCGAAGATTCTATCTACGAAACAGAAATTCTAAAGGTAGAAATTTGTTTCTTTTTTGGCACCCAGTATCTTATACAGATGTAAAAAGATGAAATTCATACACATACATATATGTCTATAATATTATTAATAATAACACTCCTCTCATTCACTTTTTCTTCAAGCATTCGTTCTTCCATGTTTTACATGATGACATGTATGGCATATTTCTTTTTTTTAATATATACTCTTTGATAAACAGCTGTTATTCTGGAAGATTGTTACAATTTATTATATATTTGCGGAAATTGTGTGCTTTTGCACTCGTATTTACATTTTCAATAGGACAAATATCTACCCGATGATCAATCTATTTATAGAGTATTAAAATTTTGTAAATATAGCCAAGAAAATAATGAAAAATAACCATTTAAACGTATTATTTATAAAATTCCATTTTATACTCTTACGTAGTTAATGAAACTTCATAAAGAAATAAAACATTAATACAATTAATACAGGTGAAGAGGTTTTTACCACAGAAGCTGGCGGGGGTACCCTGTCTCGCCGCAACCGCCGTCCTGATGACTTCCCACATGATTCTGCTGGCCGAAATACACGACACTGTCAAATGAATGGTATTTTACTATTATACAAATACATATATGAATGTTATCTAAATTTAAAACTATACTGATAAAGAGGAAACAGTCAAACTTTTTTATTTTTATTTTACACATTGAATGTTATATATTAAATAATATATAATAA
>DWQX01002772.1:0-20328 GCA_018245475.1 Pharmacophagus antenor
ATATATATATATATAAGTTTTTGTGTGATATATATTGACATAGACACTGTGATAGTAGATATAAGTGAAAATTGTGTGATTATTATATTGAATAAGTTTTGATCAATATTTTCAATTAAAAATATGAATCGACTTATTTCATCTATTTATATACATATGTCTACTTTGTTGTTAAAATATTTTAAGTCTCTTTACGTCCTCATTGCGTCCCGAAGCAACCCGCGCATGCGCGAAGGTGTATTTTTCTCAAAACAAATGTGTTTGTTAGAATTACAAGGACTGGAATTTTCCATGAGCATTACCTGTTGAGATACCCTTCATCTTTGACTTTTACATTGATACTGTCGAGTCATAATGTTCTATCTACTAAAAAAATATTAATTCGAAATTTGTTTTTATTGTCGTGAAGGTAATAAATATTAACAGTTCATTAAAGGTGAATAGTGAGATTTTTTAAAAGCGATTTGTTGTTAATCAGTTATAGATTATCATTTTGAAATTGTAACATTTCTTCATGGTGAAATATGAACAAATATTATTAAGAAACTTTCTTTTTTATCATACCGAATATATACACTTTACTAATAAAGATTATATTGTGCTTGATCATGTAAAATGTGTATTTTGAGGTAAATGGTTATAATTTAAAAATAATGGATTGTGTCGGAATCATTATATAACGTCAGGTTGTCACGATATTAAAAACACAATCAAACAATTTTATACATTTCAAGATGTTTAATTTAGATTAAATATTTTTTGATAAATTTATGAACATGGAAGAATATACGAGACAACTTAGATGCTGATAAATGTTTTTAATAATTTATCGTGTCTTCAAAAATGTAAGCGCCATGTTGTTTACGTTTGAATAGCAGCCTGTTGAAATAACTAGTACGAGAAAAACGAAAAAAGTCAAACCACATTGTTTCTCGTCAGTTTTTCTCATTAGAAGCTGCGTTGATGTATTACGCATGTAATTACAAGTGATTATTAAATGCGATTGTAAGAAACGATATTTTAAAAAGTGAAAAACATATTTTAAATTTTACTTTGTTTGAGTAGATAGGCATAGTAGATTCCTATGAAACTTGAAGGCTCTGCCTAGGAACCGGAAAAGGAATATATTATATATGTAATAAATAGCCAGTTTGACATATATAGTTTCCTAAAAGTGGTCAATAAATGAATCCTACTCAATGGATGGAGAAATTTAAAGGAGGCCAACAATGGGCGTTTATCAGTTCAAGCTAATAATATGATGATATACTTTATATAATTTTATACTTCTCTTTCAACCCGATACTAGACATGATTAATTCAGATAATGTTGATTGATGCGTTATTAAGTGTTTAAAAGGGGTCCAAATAACATTTGTCTATAAAAATAATGTTCTTACACAATATGCTCGAAGTATTGAATATTAATTTTCAGTATATTATATTATGAAAAGTATAGTTTTAATACCACTATAAATATTTATATTTCATCGAATTAAATTAATTACTTTGCGAAGGAAAATATTAATTTCCTTTATAATCAAAGTTTTATAACATAATACATTTTACTCTTATGAGTCGTGTAAAATGTATTGTTTGTAAAATTAATTACAACAATGCATAATTACTCACCAAGCGAAATGCCATGTTAACGGCTTTCTACCGTATGTAGGTTATCCTATTTACGGTAGATAAGCATGCCACAAGTCAAATGTTTTTTAATTATTTGGTCTTGTTTATTTCAGTTGATTGTTTTCGAAGTAATAGAATCAAAAACATTCTTTTTCATTGCTATGTGAGAAAATCGTTAAAGGATAATGTAAGAGTAGAGTTTGTATATAGATTTAAATTTTTAAAAAAGTGTAGTCCTATGTCATTTATATTTTGATAATTTACAAAAGTGAACAACTTTATTTTATTATTGTTTGAGGACGTAACGATAATAAAATATATTACAATATATAATATAAGAATAACTTAGTGCAAATCTATTATGAAAACGTGAAAAACTTGTACAATAATAAACACTTCTAAAAAGAAAATGGTGTTCAAAACTTTAACATTGATTATAAGAGTCGCCTTGATAATACGTCGGTAAAGTACACTGTTAGTTTATTTTACTCTTTGATAATTCATAAATGATCTTAGCAGCGCTGTAAACAACCCTTCGCGGAGGGTTGTTCCAGTAGCAAGGACTTTGAGGTTCTCTGTACTTTACACAGATGGCGCTATTTTGAAACTGAAATATGATTTTTTCTCGAACATAGATATTATAAATGTGGTGCCTCTATTGCACTTGTATCTGATTTCTGATTCATTGTAACTACTACATTGCGGGGCCAATTCTGATCAAGTTGTTTCTTTTGTGTTATCTTCATCAAAGTGCATCAAAATTACATTCAACTATAAAATGACGTCACAAACCTTTTAACCCTGAAGTACCTTTGAATATTTAGCTCTTCTTCGATATAATTCGCATTAATTTGTTTGCTAGTGCATAGTTCGAAAATTATCATTAATCAATTATAATTTTATATAATAATTTAATGTTATGTTTTTAATTAGAAATACGTTTTACATCAAGCGTATCACTTTTTTTTTAATTGTCACTTTTACCTGCATAGATATTTTTAACTACTTACTAAATAAGTCATGAAAAACTTCTTAATCAGGTCTGCGGATTTTAGTAAATTTAAATCTGCGTATTTTCCGTTGCGATACCTAAGGTTGTAGGTAGAGCATTTTTGGACGATAAATTTGTCGTTAATCGGGCGAGTGTTAAGTGATTAAGCACGCAGCGGGCGATCGGGTCGCCTCTTACACGATTTGTTAAGCAGCTACGTGACGTAGATAATCGTGCTACATTTTTCATATCGATATATAAGAAATTCCATTTTTGTTACTCTTTAAGTAAAAATGAGCTGTGGTAAAAGTTCAACGCGTGTATACGGCATTGTAACTTAATTGACCGATGCCATTTAGATTTATGATAATATTATTTGTTTGAAGACTAGATATAAGATTTCTGAACAAAACATGTAGATTTCCTGACTCAAAAAAAATTGTGTAATGGTTTGAAATTTACTATCTCTTTTACATATTTATTTCTTTGTGTCGAAAATGTCCTTCATTTAAATTTTTTACGTAATGTACATTTTGTCATGAATACTGATGTACTTTTAAATGTTGGCTATTACATTAACCAATATATGGCCTAATGTTGGCTTAACCATGATAGATATATTAAGTCGCCCAGCAACGAAAACAAAATTTTGGAATATCTATCTGTCGTTATTGATTTTTTTAACGGCCGAAACATAAGTTTTTGATGTTATATTTCTGAACAGTTCTGTAATATTTTTTTCCCAAAAGTGAACTCAAACGTACTATTGTAACTACTAAGTACGTTTTGGTTACTACTGCTAGGACGTGTTGATAGTGCAAATACGTCGCTCTAGATGGCTCTTAAGAGATACCTACTTACTTCCTTTTTTTTTTGATAACTTTAGAAATTAGGACTAAGTTCATCAATTATTAATAGTCGATTACAATAATTTATTAATGCAAATTTACAATAACATTTACGTCTTGAAAATAAAAAAAAATGAAATATTTGAAATTATAGATATATTAACTTATTGATAAACACAGTTAATGTAAATATTGGAATAGAGAGCGTTGTGTTTTATAATTCTACTTTATATTGATTTTAAGTTAGACTAATTATTTTTAAAAGAATGTAAATTAAAAAAAACCTGCAACAAATATCGATATTTTGTAAGAGCAATCACTAGTGCGAATAAAAGTTGGTTTTGTTGATGGTGATATTTCTTTTGTTCGTCGGCGGCTACAAACGCCTCCGCCACTCGATTTACCGCCCGCCTATAATGTATGGCGGCCGATTGAAACTTAACGACTAATTGTAATTTATTTTTACAAAACAATACTTCATGTATATTTATATATTTAATTAATTGTATTAAATTATTACTATTGTTTGTTTCTTATGAGAATGAATAGTAGTTTCTTAACTAGTTAAGTGTTGTCTGGATGGTGTTAGGGTTTTTTGAAACTTACTTAGGCAGCTTCAATATCAATCTGCTGCTATAACAGCATTGTTTTCATTTGGCAGTCATAAATTTGAGATCTGGAGTACGCTTGACCTCACTATGGTCTTGTCACTTAACATCACATCTCAATTAATGTATTATTTACTTTTTTAATCGGCAATTAACTAATTCTTGATCTTAATTGACATATGATGTTAAGTGAAATTGAGGCAATAAATGGTCAAGCATGGTTAACCCTGAATGTATATGTAATAACAAATACCAGTCCTGGCGTTAGTAGCCGAACATTGTAAATAAATACCTTTCGAGTTGTTGAGAGTACTTTGAATCAATACACGCGGCGATTTATTGGCAATATGTCTTTCCACAATATCTTACCTCCGTACGTTTAGTACACGTTATTGTTCCCGTGCGGGCCACTGAGCGATAAACGCTCGTAAAGCGTGCGACTCACGCGCTATCAGCCCTCCAGCAATTTCTTATATATTTCTTCTTGTTTTAAAATAAAGCGCTTTGTTTGCTTTTAGGAATGAGATTGACAACTTGATGTTTTACAAAAATATGTTTCGTTCAAATTTACTATAATTACATTGCCTGATGGAAATGGAATTTACCGAACAAATGTTAGTGATCCAATTTTTTTATTGATTATGGGCTAATACTTGACCTCGTCACTTGATGGTGACAATGAAGGAATATTTTAAGCCATCGTGATTAAGGATTGCAATACTGGGATACCAGTATACGGAATACCGATACGTTGAGCTTTTTCACAATTTCATGATACCGTCACTTATATGTTTAAATAGCGGCGATTCGGTATCTACCAGTACACCTATAAATTTCTCCTCGATATGTTGAAACGACAAACATCAATCTGCGGACGAAACAGTCTATTATAGCTAATAGACATACTTAACATATAACCATAGGCGTGCCTATAGAGTGAAATCGAACACTTATGTACGGGATTTTCCTATTTTTGTATCTTCACTTTGTATTCAGAATTTTTATCAATTATCCCATATAAAATTTAGTGCCCTTTATTGTTTGAACAGGGTATGTTGAGTATTTGATCCCGTATGGGATTATGTACATATAAAAAAAAAGATTGCACTTATATGAATTTAAATTGAATGAATTGCTTAAAATATACAAAAATTAAGGTGTTTTAAATAGCTAGAGCAAAAAAAAAATTACAAAATAAAATATAGCACGCCTATTAATAATATACAACATCAACCGTTGATAATTGACTTATATGTATGTAGACGCAATATACAAAGTTAAATACTTGGCAAAAGTGTATCTCGCATTACTGACAGTACCACCAACTACTGAAGTTATGACGAATAATTTGCTACATTTTGTAATTGTACATAGTTTCGATAAAAACTTAGTGATAGTTCATTTAATGAGTTGAGCTTTTAATATCTTATGTCTATGCTTTAATTTTTTTTATTGACTAAATATTTACACTTTTTATGGTTTAAATACATACGATTTATCCCGTTCCCTAGTTTTTTTTATACTGTAAAAATAATATTTTTTGTTACAATTAATTTATTCCCTTAAAAATACTAGCGTATTTAATAAAAAAAAAACATTCTCGTTTTATTTTTTCTTTTACATATCCTAATACCGATAATAATCCAGTAAACGGTATCGAAATAAAAGATCCTGTTATACAATCCCTAACCATGATAAACGTTTTTAATTAATTAAACATCATTATTGCCATATTGTTCGAGTCGCACAGTTTTGTTCCAACATTTACTGATTCATTATTATTATTATGTTAAAGAAATATTTCATATTTTTAAAAATGAAAAACATTTACACTAAAGGAGATAAATTATATACTACATATAATACAATAAATTCTAATACAAAATTGTTAAAAAACCATTTTTTTTGAACGACTAATATTTTACTTCCTGCTATTTCCGTGGCGGTTTCATTAAGTTCTGACGTTGTATACAGTGTAAAGTTTTCGAGTAACATTTTGTCGCGAGGCGGGCTACGATCTCACGAGACGTGACCCTCCACCGCAGCATGGCAGCATCCTAACGAGTTTTTGAACGCCTCCGACAACGGACCCATCGTAAAGGGATTTTCACTTTGTAAGTAAATCGCTGCCGCTGAAACAGATACGATAAGACAGATTATTGTCAACTCCGCGGTATTTTGTCCGGAATACTTACGTGTGAATAGGTTGTTATTGTGTCAACACATGTGTGCAAATGAGAGCTATACATACGAGTATATTGCATCCACAGAATAAAAAGTACGTAATACAAAATTATTAATTAACAATTTGTGAAAAAGGGAAAATGTTCATTTTAGGAAAACTGACAGATTGAATGACCTGTTCTAAATAAGAAAATTTATTAAAAACAACTTTTACAAAAATACGACGACAGAGAGCAAATTAATTAAAAAAAAGATTGGTCCCAATTATTACGAAACTTAAATAACGAAAGTATTTTTATATAGCGCCCAAAGATTAAATTCAGAAAAATCATTAGAAAGAGTAGAAGAGAAAATAAAATCATTAAGATATTATTTTCTCTTCTACTCTTTTTAGGGAAAACAGTAACTAAACTATATTATCTTACAAATGTTATGCATTGTTAAATAAGAAATAAATCTGTCATCGGTTTAATGACATATTGATGAGCGTTTCAATGTGTTTTCATTGTCAACGTCAAACATCTGAATACCTTTGTAAATGACAACATATAAATAAAGCCACAATACATTATCAGTCCACGCCGACCGTTCTAGCTCAGATGGATCACGCGATGATCCGTACATTAAGTATTCATCTTGCAACATTAGCGTCAGCCGTTATTAAAACCACCTGTAAATCCCACACTCCTGCATATTGCGACTTGTAGACGCACCACACGTAGCGTGGGGTGGCGGCGCTCTTCCCCTCCGCCCTCCTGACTTTTGTGTCGAATCTCGGCACGTCTTGGACATCGGGGACACGTCTTACGGAATTAATAATAAGCCAAGAAGGCGGGTGCGGTTCTGTCCCGCAATGTGCCGAAATTTCCAACCCTCATTAAGGCTCCTCTGCACTCACCGCGCGCTCCGGACTTGCCGCGTTCGCGCTCGCATTCGGCCATTGTTTATCGGTGTTGCCAACATCTTGGAGTGTATTTTAATAGTCGAATTAAGAGCGCCGCGGCCAATTTTAATTTTGAATACTACTTTAAATGTTGCCTGTTTATTCTGGATTACTTATGCGAGAATTACTTTATTTTTGTGCTAATTGTTAAAGCTATTAAGCAATTTCCAAACTAGAGCTATCGGGGAGTTTTCTTCGTTAAAAGTTGCGGAATGATTGTTAAATATTTTAGATTATTTATTATTGGATTTCCGTAATATATTCCCCTTTCTTTTTTTACCAAATTATATGGCTTATTTTGAGGATGGTTATAAACAAGGTTTAAATTTGATTTTCCTTTACCCCGGTAATGTATTGTATTCTATTACATGGTATGTCGTTAGCTAGCATACTAGTATCATGTAACATCACTTGCCATTGTTAATACGAACGAAGTCATATCCAAACACCTTTATTACTTTTCATATTCCATGTTTCAGAGTTCTCAATACGTACATCAAGACAAATTATTCGCGCCGTCTGTTAGTAGTAATGTTTATAGTGAATAATGATGCAAATTATATCAATTGCTAGCCAACTTTCGTGAAGTGAGCCTATCGTGTACCTGGCAAACTTATTCTTGGCACAAACATAACCATATTTTCCATGTAACATGATAATCTATTTGTCCTAATATCCAAAAGTATCTTCTTCCTGTTTCTTCTTAATCTATCTTGTTCTCTTCTGTTTTATACATATTTTACTATATACTATTTTATACGTTTTAGACAACTTTCTACGTTAATAATTTGTATATATGCATAGAGAGACTATCAAAGGAAATTCGTACATAATTTATACAAAGAAAGGCCCCGTCACACGACAAAACGGATGTCCTTAATAATTTCTTAGCGAGTGGGGCTGAAGGTATTACGTAAAATCAAAAGTTCATTTCAAATTTCAATTACTTATTCGTTCGATGCGTGTGCTGCATGCGAGGGTTCTCTAGGAAATGAAATAACGCTTAAACGTGATTTATAGGCGAAAATATTATTGTATTATAAATAAGACTTTGTTTTCATGAATTAATTTGTACGCTTGGTTAATGTTACGCGAAATTTATGTTTATGACTTATATTAACAGTTATTTTATATTTATATATATATACATATATACACATATATATATAGTGATAGGTCTACTATGATTAAATTGAATGGGCTTATCCGTACAGCGCCTGGCTCTGTTAATCAAATAGTAATAGTAGAAATATCAATAAATTTGCCTATTCGCTGTTTAAAAGTCAGCAGCGTAGCTGTGACTCCTTATATCGCGGCTGTCTACGAGCAACGGTGATTACTTTCCATCACGTGAACTGCTCCTTTTCCATCTTAACCTATAAAATAAACATTACTGCGTTCTGGTACGAAGAGTGCGGTAACTAGTAAAATTATTAACATAATTTTATAAGTAGATGCATGCACATAATAAATATTTTCTATTAATTATTGTAGCTACCTGTGATTAGGATACGAATCTGCTCTAACCTCATCCTCCAAATAAGTTTGAATGACGGATTATGTCAGGTTCTGATGCGATTTGTCGAACATGGATTACATTCTCCATAAAAACGTTCACAAAATTTCTAAAAAACTAATATTGGCATTCGATTTTCATGGCTTTAGTAACCTTATTTTTGATCTTAAGGATCCAACAAAATAAATTACCAACTCTATTATCCTGTACTCCTCTCAAAACTGACGAATTTTATCCATGATTTAAAATTCTATTACAAATCGAGCAAATAGATCGAGCAAAATATTTGTACGTACTTTTGAGTAAATAAATTGTTTATTTGATTTACTAACCTTTACTCCTAACGGGTCTTAAAACTTTTGAAGTTCCTCTACTCGAACTTAACTTAATCACGGTGTATTATTCCGAAGCAACGGGGGCCACTAAATGGCTGCATAACAAATTTTATTTCACCGAAATAAGGAACGTCCGAACAAAAACGGAACATGAAAGTTGGGCGTTACGGCGGGCCACTCCCGTGAATTTATATCGCTGGGAAACAAGAAAACAAAAGTGGAGTCGGGCCAAAGGTACATTATCTTAACAAAGTACAGCAATTAGGTACACGTTCCACATCTGACTATAATAATTTAAATATGATAAAACAAAGTGAGACGGCGAGGCGAAGAATAAGGCCCGGGCGCGCTTAACTTATTTATAAATTCTTGTATTCGTAAGACGTTACCCTAAGACGGAGGGCCGCGAGGGCAACCCTTCCTCCCGTTAATGCAATAAAAGGGGCACTCATATAAGTATCACCGCTTACGTGAACAGTGATAAGGGCTAATCCTTTACTCTTAGTAAATGCACATAAGCTTTCCACTTGTTATGCTTTTATTTGATGCTGTTTTAATCTTTTTAAGTAGTGTAATGCCGGTTTTAAAAAATGTTTTTTAAAATAGGAAAAAAATCTTTAAGTAAACAAATAGTGTTCTTTTAGTAATTCGCTTATTTATTATTTTATTACACATAATCTTCCTTTAAATTAAAATAAAAAAATGTGAATTTTTTAAAATGAGATTTGCGTAGATAATTAAATTTAACATTTAATCTTAATTTCATTTCAATTAAACATAAAATATGAATTTTATCCCAGACATTTGACTATTATCAAGCTACATAATCTTTATTGTATCGAAAAAGTGTTGCTGCGACAACATTTTTTTAGATTTGTATTATCGTCGACATACGACCGTTAGACATAGACGGTTTCAAATGCATACCAACGTATTAGAAATTCTAAGCATTGATAACCATTTTTCTTGTAAATAAATATTTAAGCTTTTCTTTTAAGATTTGTATAGATACATCGTAATTTAAGCGTTTGGCCGTAAGCTACCCTCTTGTCGACGCATAGCAAGCTAAGTTGAAGTTAAACTCAAGCTGTACGATTGCATTCACAGAGCGCGCCTTAGCTATCTAGTTGTCAAAGCCACTAAAGATCGCGCTTTAACAAAAACAGACGACTTCGGAGATCGATAGGCCACAATCCTCAGAGCGTAAGCTGGGGACCGTCTCAATGCTATAAAATTACAGATCAAAACTCTATCGACCCGGTGGCCTTTATTCAAAGCCAGCGGAGCGCACTATCAAAGAAAGTCTACTTAGGAGTTAGCGTCTTAGGGTCGGCCAAGTTTGTTGGCAAGGGTTACGAGATGCGGGTAGGGTGCGGGGGCACGTTTTTGAATGTAAATAGTGGTGCGTGGGTCTCGTATGAATTAAATTTAAGTAATTAATGGGAACCGGTGCGCGGGTGCGGCGCGGGCGGACGTGTGTGTCGGCTGTTTCGATTTACAGCAAACGGTCATTTGTTTCTGATCGCAACCGGTTACGATAAAGTTGGGTTTTTGTAAAGAAAGCATACAATCTACATTTGTAGTATTCAATTTTGTAAGTATAAATTTAACCAATTTTTATTTGAAAAAAAAATGTTTTTTTATTAATTTTTATACACTCCTCATCATGTTCATCATCCACTTTCGCCACAGGGATTAGTAAAACTAAATCTATTTTATTCTGTTAATTTTCTGTCGTTACTTGCTAAGTTTATAATGTTGCAATTCATGAGTGAGAAAAAAGAAAGAAACATATAGATCTCTATATTTCTTTTTTTTTTTTGGTTTTGGCACCCATAAAAATTTTTCATTGTGAAAATTGACAGTAGCTACAGAAAGTGGGTTACGTATGCAAATTAAACAATATGGAAATATAACAACAGTTGATTTCACTGCAGTAGAAATAATAAAATAAGAAATACCGATTTTTGCTATTGAAATGTAAAAGATTAATTTCTGTGTTATTGTTAGCCGCTCGTATGTACTAACACATTCGGCCTCAAGGGACCGCGGGGGTCATTAATTAATTATATTAAGTCTAAGAGTGTGGCGAGGGGTTAGGAGCCAACAGCTGAAGAAAGGGAGGTCATATTTTAAGATGTCGCCGTCATCTGGTAGCAGAGGAATGTGTGGTGCGGGTCAGGCGGCTCTAATTATTTATTGCGAGCGATTGTAAACGGTCGTTTAGGTGTGCGGCGTACAAGCTGGCACTAAGTAAATATAATCTATTTAGGTAAAGACAATATACTCATAATTTTGTCATGACATAATCTGATATTGATACAGGCGTTACTTTGCAGAACTCCATGTCTAAATAAAAAAAGGTATTAATTATCTTATTCACTTTTTTAAATTCTAAATATTACGACTAAATTACAATCTCAAATCTCGTTGAACATTATAGAAACCGGTTGATATCGTAATTTATTTGCGATTAAAGAAGTTGAAATTAGCAAATTATTTTTTGTTTTATTATTTATACTCTGCAAAGTTATACCTTTCTTTGGGATGTATACTTTTAAGTTTATACTATACATGTACAATGAAACAATTTCAGTTAATAAAACGTCAACGTAAATCTGCCGCTATAACAATATTGCTGTGCTCCGGGAGTCATACATGTGAGTGACAGAGCATTCTGGACGAGCACAGTTTACTACTTCATTGTCACTTAACAACTTGGGAAATTAAGGTCAAGCGTTAGCCAATTGACAGTAAAAATAATATAAGTATTGTGCAGCGAAAGGGCGATTTTAATCAGTAATTACACAAATTATTTGTATGGAAAGATGCACTTAAGTCTTGGAACGTTCATATTACTGACTATGATGAACAAGTTACAACGCCATGAGCAAGATGATGCCTCTTTACATTGTTCATCGTTTTCGCAAATAAATACCGGAGACGTATTCCTAAAGCCAATGGAATAGAGAATGTTTTCGCTAGCTATAAATTACAAGTTCGGTAGCAGTCTGCCGTACATCTATCGGACGGTAACATGATCAAAGCGATCCGTGCCTCTAATCGACAAAATACGTCGAACACTATGTTAAAGCCGCTTCACAAGCTCCGCGAAATACTTGCATTTGAAACAATGCAATTAAATTTTATACCGTAACTATAAAGAAAAAGTAGTGTGTGTGTGTGTCAACTTTTTAAAAGTTATGCGTAGTCATGTATAAAATATGTGCATTCTTTAGGGCTATTCTATAGCATTTGACTGAGTTTTGAATAATTTAATATATAATGAAAGTATTGAAAGGCGCTATAATATTTTTATATTTATAAAAATCCTTACATTTTCTGTTTTCTTTTGATCAAATAATATATTTGTCAATTAATACAGATTATCGTTAAATATTTGATTAACCATTACCAGAAATTTAATAGTTATTATCAAAATATTTTAGCTAATTAACAACAACAACTAAATTAATAACATGTTTATTGGGTTGATGATATTTAAATCCAGAGCTGCAATACTTAGAATATTGAAGCGTGTTTAGGGCGAGAAGAAAGAAGATTAAATTACCTTGCCAAGAACATTTGTACTATGTGACGTGACAGCTCAACAGCTGAGTGAATTTCACTGAATGCACATAAACTTGCTAGTGTCGCTTATACATATGTATCTATAAATAAATAAATTCTACTCTTCCGCAGCAACATTTCACATGTGAAAAGGCACAATAACCCGTTAAATATTCAAAGAACAGGTCAGAGTTGGAGCAAGTCTCTTGGGTCGAAAACACCCCATCTTGGACATAGTCGGGGTTAACCCGCGAGCGCTCACGCGTGTCTAATTTCCGATTTGTCAACCTGAAGGGTTGACTGATTAGCATCTGACTTGTCAAAATGTATCAACCTTTGTTCCCGACGTCTATTTGGCTGTTGACGTTCGCCTTACATAATTACCGTTTCAACTGGAATAAATTCACCGTTTTACATTGTACAAAGGCGTCGCTGGGAAGGAACGGAAACTAAGAAGTGAGAGAGTTAAATAACAATTTCTACAGCATGAAAAATTACAATTTTAGCTAAAATCCAATTACTAAAACATTGAGTTTCTATGGAAATGTTAATTATATCATTTTCTATTATTTGAATTGAAAGCGGGGCTAACTTCAAATTTGGAATCTTTGAAAAAATTAGGTCTCCAATTAAAATTTCACATTCGACAGTCATCAAAAGAGAAAATTATTTATATAATATTTCTTAAAATAACTGTATTATAAATTTATAATATTAAAATTAAACGTTTTACCAGCTAAAATTGAGCTAATTGTACTACTGTAATTGTGTAATTCAAATCATATTATATTACTTTTTAAAGTTTACAACAATGCAAGCATTAAACTGAAAGGTAACATAACTCGGCGAAATAGTTCCCTGAACATTATCGTTCCTGATATTATTATCAGGATTAGAACAGAATAAATAATTGTTAAAAAGCTCGCCACCTATAAATGTAATATTGATTCCAATCTTTTTAAAAACATACGATTGACAAGGGCAATACCAATACTGTGTTCATTGTTAACATACAACTGTTGATCAGAGTTGTCCCAGCTTTAATATTCTATACAAAATTAACATTTTTGATCAGGAACCTCACAGTTGCGGGAAATAAATTTTTTAGTCTCTTTCTCTTCTCTCAGGTTTTCTTCTCTTTTATACTTTCTCTTTCATTCTGTTTTTATATTCTTTATTATCTTGCTTATGTTTATTATAGTCTTTCTTATTTTAACATAATTCTAAATCACATTCTAATGTAATTGCTGTACACCTACTTTACAATTTTATTTATTCTTTCACAATATTGGACCTGTGTTTAAACATATTACCAATTTCCTATTTTTATTCCTATTACTTACTTTTTTGTTATATATCTAAAGTAACTTAGAAATATGTCTCTCCTGTTCAAAACGGCGGCTATTTAGTAGCGTTCACGTCAAATAATTGAGCGGGGCTCTGTCAGCCTCTCACCGCATTACCGCAGCGCCTACGCGTGAGCCCGGGCGGCACACGCATGACATCTCATGAATGTCTCATTAATCATCCCAGCCATCATCCACGCTCTGTCATCGTAACTGTTTCATATATTGTTTATTTTATACTTTAGATTTAGATAATACAGAGTATTTTTTTGTCGTTTGATGCTTTATAGTGTGACGAAATACTTTATGGAAAAATACGAGTGTGTTTTTCGGTAAAATATTCAGTTGTACGGACCCCTATAAAAATATTTATTACTTCCTATACATTAATAACAGTAATTTCAATTGTTAAAGAATCACCTATAATTTATTTTAGTATTAAAAATACTTTTAGTATTAATTAAGTTATAATCGAAATTTTTTCTTATCAATTCTAAGGCTAGTAATTATTAAAGAGGTGATTCTGATCTCATTATCTACTGGTTATTATGATAAAATAGATGGCCAAAATAAACATACGTAGCTTATTGTTGTAATGAAATGTCAATAACGGATATTGAATAATTAAAAATAGTTAATAAATTCAATATATTATATTTTTGTTGCGTGACTTTCATCCCTTTTTAATTTTTTCTTGTTTTATTATTTCTTTCTGTAATATATAAAAATTATAAAATCGTATTCAAAAAGTTTTTGCGTATTTAAATTTTGACATCTTGTGTGTGGTAGTAAATATTTTTTTTATTTTAATAACATCTCTGAACGACCTGCCATTGGATATGATTTTTTAAACGCTTTTATGTATTTGTGACAGATGAAGGTTCGAAATTTAAATTGTCCAGTAGCACTAGTGGCCGTGGTGGCGGCGACTGGCGACGTATCGGCTGTCACATTACCGCTCCCCGGCGCTGCTGCTGTTATTATCAAACTTTTTGAAGGGTCTCCGGTCGCCGGCGCGACGCCAGCGACCACGCGGGCGGATGAATGCTACGATACTGTAGAGACGGCTTTTTCTATTTTACAAACAAATAATATGTTTTTGGAAACAACTTTTTCAAAATAACGATATATTTGGTTGTTCTTTCTGATATGTAGAGTAAACTTCAAATGACATCTGTTCTATGGAAAGTTGCAATACCTACTAAAAATTTCTTATTTTCTATGCTACACTTCGTCGTTGTCATCCTTATTTGGTTATTTTTATTACCTCTAACCTTCAAAAGTGATCTACACATCTAATATAAACTGTCTCCCTCTCTAGTGATACCAATTTAAATTTATTGGTTCTTTGTTTATTGAATGTACCTAAAATATAAACATTACATTTGCCAAAAGTAAAACAACGACTGAAGTATATTAGAATAAAAAGATCTCAATTTTTATTTGGAACATGGATTTTAATGTTCGTGAATTAAAAAATAATGTAATTATTTATTATATTATCTTTCTCTATATATGTAGAGATTGTCCCCATCATGGACTGACTCATAAAAATGTACGATGACGTAACGTTGCACGTGCGTGTTGCTATTATAAACAACGTATTGGGAATTAACAAAATAAATTTTATTAAAATTTTAATATTTTAAACATTAATTTTTCTATTTAAAACGTATATTTGTTTATTGTAAAATGTCGGAATGATAGACGCTTTCATGTAATTGATAGAATAATAAATATCCGTGTTCATGTTTTATTAGCGTATGGGCCCATTGTCCAGGAGGCGCATATGGTAATTCCTTATACCAATAGGAAATAGAGGCGGTCAGTCGCAATAATCCATCACGGGCCTCGGTTATTTGTTTGTCCCAAGCGGACATGTTTTATGTCATTTTACGTATTCCTTACAGCTCCTGATAAATATTTGTTTCGCTCTAGTTTGGACATGTCCAGAAATTGAATATCCGGTATGAATGAGGGTTACTCGCTGCGTGATTGGCATGAGTCAAGAGTGAAAGTCGTGTCTTTTCCTTTTCACTCAGATTTTCTATTTCAACCCTTACAACCATATATGTAATACCACAAATTACTGTACACAAATTCAATATAAATAAAATGAATTTAATATATTAAATAAACTGTTAAAATTTAGAATCCATTTGTTTTAATTTAAAGTTTCCCTTGAAACGATACAATTTTATACATCTTTAAATTGTTATAATGGACTAAGATATGAAGGCATTGAAATCACAGCTTTTCTTAAGATTTACATAGATGAAAAACCTACCACATATTTCATTAGTTCTTAAGTTTCTCCAACGAAAGCATAATTATTGATTACTCTCGTTATTCATGATGATAGGCGGTGAAATACGTAACAGGTTTTAATTAATTACTTTTTGCTTAGGAGTAGATATCTTCATAGTTACACTGAATATTTAAAAAATAAAACAATAACATTAATTGAATTAGACGATTATTTAAAATTAAACAATTTATTGGTATAGTGAAATTAGAAATATTTAAATATTTAGAAGTACAAAAGTTGCTTGTATAGCTCAGCGGATTATTAATACTAGATCTACTTTTTTATGGCGTTCTTTTTGTGTTTGTAGTAATAATTTGCATTATTGCATTCTTATTTTTCCTGTTTCGCAAAAAAATGCATAGGACAATGTTGCCAGAGGTAGTGTATAAAAATAAAAGAGGCCAAACGCACATAAAAATACGGAACTTTTTATCTCGGGTTAGTACCAAATGACGGGTCCGGTAAATCTAGTGTCAATTATATATAACGAAACGTATATCGCGTTTGTAAAAACTAAAACGAAACTCGTTAACGATTTCAATACTTTATTAAATAATTAAGATGTGAAACAGCGTTAGCTAACAAAAACTGTTCGCACTATTCTCTAGAGCGTTCACGTCATTACGGCCACGAAGCCGGGCTAAGGATCGCATGCATACAGAATGTGGCTTATCAGTTATGCATAATGTGGAGACCCCAAAGGTGGGCAAAATATTGCAGCACTAGAGTACACAGAGGAGGTTAAAATACAGGGTGATTGTTTTATTACGAGGAAAACTAAAATAAATTTATTGTGAATGATTAAATACGGATCCATGAATTTATTTGTTTTGTTTATTTAAAAAACTTAATTATATACGCCAAGCGTTAAAAAAGGCAGACGTAATGCATGGTGGCCCATCCAGTCAACCCTGGGATAATTTTAATAATCTGTTTGGTAGATGGAAACTAGATTTTGACTAAAGAGTTATAATAAAATACAAACATATAGTAATATTAAAATTATAACATGTAGATACAAACATATACATAAAATAAATATATATTTATTGTCAGCATTCACTGTGTAAAATGCTGTTCTTTTCCAAATATAATTTCCTTATCAATCCTTTGAACGCCTACTTATTTGGTGCATTCCTGACTTCAGAGAGTGCATTCCAGAGGACTATAGCTTGAATTGCAAACGAATTTGGAAACTAGTACTATGCTGATTAGTATAGTATTTAATGAAGGGAATTACTCGTATGTTTATATTTATTATGTAGCACTTACGATTACACTATGTATGGGTATTATATAATATGCAAAAGTTTAAGTTAGATAATTATATTTGAACAAATTTATGACATGTTCATTTTAAAATAATACATATACGGCCTTGCCCAAAGCGTTGTAGTATCGGGTAGCATTGTTCGAAATAATTTAATACTTTTACTACCGTTTTAATAATGACATTACCAAAAAAAAATATGATTAGATTCGAGCTTAAATTTATCACCTGTCTCTGTATCCTGGTTCCGGATCATATCGAGTCGCGAATTTTTATTTTACATCTGCGTGTAATTTGTGTCGCTAAATGTTATATTTGTCACTTACTATAAAGACTATGTGTGGTATATTTCGGAAATGTAGATTAAGTGATATCGATAATAAAATATTAATTTTTAGCATATGAACAAAAAATTCTGCAACTTAGACCAAAGAGATCGGTCGCATAAAACAATTGATTTTCTCTTATTAAATAATTCTATATATAATAAGATCTAAACTCTAATTAAATTGTTAGTAATATAATATAGAAAAAAATCGGATGAAAACATTCATTACAAATGTTGACATGACTGATTATTACATATATATTACGTTAATATAAATTTTTTAAACATTTTTAACATAATGTTTAATCGTTGTATTTTAGGATAATGTTATTTTAAGACGTGATTTAAACCAAGCTAAATTGATCCATTATAAGATTCTATATAATTAAGCAACAAAATGTACCTATTAAAAAGACACGATACGTAAGCTGTAAAAATTGCTAAAACGTATCATCCTGTATCTATCGTCCTATTTCAGCATGATGGATTTTGTTCTCTGAATCTATTACGTTTTTTTTATTGTGCGTCTCCAATGCTATGTCAACTCGGTGTTCCCTTGAGATGTCTATTTGTTTCTTTCTTTACAAACATCACTCTTGCAAATGGCTTAAAAAATATAACAATTAGTTAATTTAATATTATTTTAATTTCGAAGTAACCACATTTATTTGTTAAATATACTAATATAATTAATCGTCATACAAATAATTGCTACTACTTTAATTCATAATAAAAAATAAATAAAAGAGTATTGAATTAACGTAAGGTCTATGAGATTACAAAACATCAGATGTAATAAAATTAATAAAAAAAGAAACAATAACGTACCTTTTATTTTATTTTTCTTAACATAAAAACTTTAAGGAGTTGCCATCTACAAAATTGCATAAAACACACATACCTACTTAATAGTTGACAGGAAACTGTAAATAAGCCAATGCGCGCTGACAAGTTGAACTTAAAATTGAAACACTCCCGCCTACGCTGATATCGGATCGGTTTCCAATTAACAGCGCCTCAGCTGAGTCTCATTATATTTTTAATTTGGGGGGAGGAATCTCTCAAATTAAAGCGGGTGACGTCAAAGGACAAGCTCGACTGCCATTAGAGCTAAATAATTAAAGAATTCGACCGTCTTCACAGTCGTTAAGCGGAATTAAGAAACCGCTCTGCGTTACTCGGTAATTTTGATTTAGCTACGGAAGCTGTGGAGTTTACGGGCGTAGTCACTTAAATACACTTCCGTTAGAAGCGAACTTGATAACGCAATCGGTGCCACTACCATATAGCATGTCAATATAGGAAATATAAAAGATGTCTTTAACACTTCATTAAGATGACATAATTTAACAAAACATCTATACCATGAAAATGTTATTTATCATTATATTGTGAAAGTATAAATTATATAGAGTCCATATATATACATATACATTGAAATTATTTTATTACTAGTACATAGCATGTGATAGACCACATCACAATTTTCTTTTACTGCCAAACAGAAACGTGTAAAAAATGCTACGGTGTCTAAACAAGGTGTCGCATTTAACTAGATTAAAAAGTCACAAACGCTCTGATGTAATAAATTTTACATTGTATAAATTGTAAATACAATTTTTTTTGTCGGTTGTGAGCTAACCTTGATGTCGATTGCACATGATGTTAAGTAACGATGAGACCGTTGGTAGTTAAGCGTGTTCGCCAAGAATACTTCTAGCTCTCACAAAAAAAATTGTAGTTAATAGACCAAACACGGGTGCTATTAGGTCTAAGAACTACATTTTTTTTAAACACTTTACATTACGTGAAGACATTAATTATTATTTGTAAAAAAAAATCATTATATAAACCTATAGAATATAATTAGATACACTACAAGATATATTTAGCCGGCGTGCTTATAAATATATCTTAAAAAAATAATTTAACAGATCTATATAATTTAAGACGTGGAATAATAAATAATAAACCGAATTGATTAACACTACACAATTAGGTTCATTATCATTGAAGATTAGAATCGATTCGCACGAATGTAACAATAGTTAACATTGTATAAAGTTCAAAGCTAAAAGCTTTTGCGGCATCGCCGCGCGGACCCATTGCTTGCACTACAGACAGCCTTCAATTGTCGAACTTTACAAATGTAAATTTCAATTATGTCTAGACGTGTAAATGTAGAACGTTTACTTGCTAACAAGATTCGTTACAACAATGTATTGCTTTTATCTGTTGACATCAATGCTACCAACATTAAAATACCCGGTAAACACTTCATTAATTGTCTTTCCGCTTGAATGAACATATTAAAACCTTAAGTAGATTCTCAAGTAATTTCCAATTTCTCATTCTTAGATAAAGTATGACATTTTTATAACTTAATTTTTAAAAAGTAATGAAGTCTCGAATTTATTAACGGCCATATATATATATATATATATATATG
>DWQX01002773.1:0-20324 GCA_018245475.1 Pharmacophagus antenor
TTTATTTAAATTATGGCTTCTAAAAAGTGGGTGAACCACTCACCCCCCCCCCCGTTAAAATGCGGGTCTGACGTCGAATTTTAATAGCGAACTTCCTTTAAGTAGCCAGTGATATGATTTGTATGAGTAACTTATTGAACAGGTAAACAAGAGCTAATTAGAAGGTGAACAAGAAGAAATCGGTCTTTTTGTGGGAAACTAGACTTCGTCTTCCTGTTAAACGCGGTTTAAATAAAATTTTATGATCAGCGAGCAACACGTTATTAAAGTTCATCAATTAATATGAATATAAATACAAAATGAATTTATTTTACTATTTTAAATTCTGGAAGAGTCCTTAGGCGACTTAACTTTTAATCAAGTAAACAGTTGCAAGTTTTGTTTTCAGATAATTCGGAAGCACGTATTGTATATCTTACAGAAGATCTTGGCAGTTTGCTTGTGTTGTCTAATGTTACAATAAGCAATTAATTTTGTAAGGAGAAACTTCTACTAACTATACCGAGGATTCCGCTTCAAATAAAATTCAATGACTTGCAAACTTTCGAAGAGAACAGCAATTAAAAAGTCATTAACAAAGCAAGTATGGACACTGGCGTTAGATGTAGTTAGTGCCCCTACAACCACAGATTCAACAAGTTCAACATTGTTACAAACTAAAGGTAATTTTAAACATATTATTCAATGCGCAAATTAAGTGTACGCTTTTTATAACTTTTAAAGTTTTGTAGAGAATACATTACTTTGTCTAGGTATAATCACTTTGAGCGCAGTGTTCCTCACATTGGTGCCTACGAAGCTTTAAGTAAATGTTAAATACATGTTCTGCGTTAAAAGACAGAAGGAGAAATAATTAATGTTTCGAAGACATCCGTTATCGAATTACGAATACCTTCTAGAAGGAAGACCAAGGGAACAAATAACTTGTATTTACAGATAAAAATTCTAATATACATATATATTTACATCTCATTTTCTTAATAAAGCCTTTTTTAGATAATGATTTTCTCTATCTTGCGATATATACGAGCAAATTGTAAATAGGGAAAAGAAAAACTTACTACAGAACCTATTATCAGTTAACAGAATCAAAGCAATGAGTTAGGATGACAACATTACATTCAAAGATTCACATAAATTTATATCACTGAATTACTATCAATTTCGTTTCAATACCAAGAGTCGGTAGGAGAAGTTACGGCTTAGAAATAACGGTGAAAGTTATAAGGACGGGGAGAGCTCACGTAAATAGCGAAAAGGGAGAATAGGGATAAAGGTATAATATATCAATACGAATCTTTGTTAGTCGTGCTGACGTCGTAAATCAAAACGAATGTGATTTCGCAACTCTGTATAGATATTACAGCTTAACTATGCAAGATCGTTTTCAACATAAAATAATAATACACTGTGTAAATACTTCCAAATTAACAAATTAGTTAAAATGGTACGTAAGTTTTAAAGATTTCTAAAGTTTCTAACTGTTTCTATTTAATTATCTGTTATATATTTTGACTACAATTCTTGTATGTTAAAGATGTTGTTGTAAACATTGATTTTATTAGTAATCATGTGATAGTCTCTACTTATATCAGATTCATCAGCTAACTAGCTGATAAAAATAAGAAACTTCTTATTTTTATCAATCGTATAGACACAAAAAGTGTGATGTGTACATATAAACACTTTGACGCCCTTAAATCCCGTAAATGAAACTTATCGTATTCCTTTTTTCAGTTTTCTGTTACATCTATCTGGATTTAAAATTATAATATATACCGTAAAGCTATGACCTTAGGGTTTCGTTTAAAAAAGGATAACTCATTCGCGCATTCATGGTGAATAATAGTATATTTTCTTTTTTTCTTATCAGTGCGCTGTATAACTCTTGACATCTATATATGCTTTTATGCATATAATACGCTTGCTTATTTTTCACTGACTTTTAACCGGATATAATGTGGAGAAAGACTTTACTTTATCTGTAATAGACTAACATTTGGCGTCAATTTCACCTGATGTTGTGACAATGAGGCTGTAGATGGTGAAACATGCTCTCCAAAAATACTCTGTTTCTCACATATACGAATGCCGGAATACAGTAATGTTGTTATCGCTGAAGATTGCAATTGAGGTTTTTACCTATTCACAATCCAAAATTATGTGTCAAACTCGATTTTTAAAATTTTGTTTACATATATCGACCCCGTGTTAAAAAATATTTATTCATAAGGATAAGGTACATACACATATTAAGTGGTCTTATGTAACTTTAATAAATATACTGTCATAGTAGTGGACAAATCAAAATAGTAGATATTAATATTGCAGTCGATTGTATATAAAATGTCGACTTTCATTTTACAACGGCTGTATGTGTTTACATTGGTCCTTTTGTTTATTTTATCGTACCCTCTGCTTCGAAATTATTTTTCATTGCGCTTTGAAAAAAATATCACTTTTTTGTCCGTAGAGACGTACGAAAAGCTTTATAAACTCTCATAAAATACAACAAACATAATATCTTTGCAATTAAATCTCTTCAAGTTTAATCGTTCAAAGAGTATCTACATGTGATATATATTACAGATTATAGAATAGAATAGTCTTTATTACATAACAAAAACAAAATAAAAAGACGGTAACTGTTACAAATTAAGCCGAGTAAAAAGAATATGTTATCAGTACAAAAGGCGCTCTTACTGCTGAAAGCAGTCTCTTCTAGACAACTTTACTGATTATTTAATTTTTTAGCATAACAATAGAGAAGCTTTAAACAAATCGATACGTGTTTTTTGAAGTTTTATAGCATCATAGTAAGAAAAATGTTTTTATAAAAGCTAAATGTCAGTGCTTTTAAAATTAGTGTCGAACTCGCCAAATAGTTATCGTCTGTAGACCATATCCTACATTTTTATGAAAAACAAAATTAAAGACTTTTAACCACTTTAAAATTTGAATATGTTCTTGAGGATATATAGGATGTATATCTTAAACGTCATGTAACGTGCACCGTTATTCACACAATTCGTAGTGAACTGGCACAAAATATCGGTTGTTAAATTCATAAAAAATATGTTTCAGCACTTCTATTTACTTAAAAAAAACTAGTGTAGAGACGTGAAATTCATCTGATCGTAAGTGAAGTGTCTACCAATGCTAATGTGAAGCGGGTTAGGTTATTTTCATAACATCGCAATGCGCTCGACGTTTTGAAACATAAAACAATAAATTTGCTTAACATTACATCTTCTACAGTTATATACCTATTTTCCACATTGCTGTTGATTAGCTGAAAGAAGCGATGCAGTGGTTTTTACGAATATAGCTCCAGAGACGTAGGCTATTGACTTAAAATTTCTGCATATTACAAGATAGAGACTACCACGGGAAATATGAAATCCTATCTACTTATGTCTAAGTATGTCACCCAGGTTCAATTCTAGAGTCACATAAATAGTCGTGTCTGATTAGAAAATCCTACTAGCATTTACGAACCAAACTGGCTACTGACGCCATTGTAAATACGCTGCTATAACAGCATTGCTGCGTTCCGTTACCATGATGACTAATCGTATAAAATTGAGGTCAAGCGTTAGCCCATTACCGATAAAACTCCATATCAAGAGCTAGAGGCTATCATGAAAAACATTGTAACATGTTCTATGAGTATAAAATGTAGATTATGCTTAGTCTTAAAGTTATAGTTATGAATCTTTTACGTAAATGTAAAATAAAACGTCTTTAATTTTCTAATTGTTTAACTATGTCATATCGTTCAATGGATAAGCATCTATTTGTATATTGCATTTGTACATGAATAGGTCAATCCGTTAAAACAAAACGATGGAACGTTTAAGCGAGATAATGAAACTTTTTCTATTTTTATTATAAAATTATAAAATTGTGCACATCGAAGTGAAATCGGAAATTTCCATAACTTTGTTTAGAATAAAATAAAAAGCACGTATTCGCCCGCTTTATGGACTAGGCAACGTTTGCCTTTAGTGTCGTTCGGAATTGAAAATTTAGGCAAATGGTGCATTTACCTTAATGGTTAGACGGGCAGTGGCCTAATCTGAACATTTCATTGTAAACGATCCTTTTACGGGATGAATTATATAATAGCTTACAATATTTTGCGTTTTAAATTTTCATAAAACTACATTTAAATAATAAATAACAAAAACCTATTTCACTATGAAAATGTTATACATTTTGTATTTCTGTATCTAAATCAGTGTTTCCCAACTTATTTGGTCCCATGTCCCACTTTATCCCCTCGACCCTAGCAATTGTTATTCAATTCCCCCCAATAAAAAATCAAAACTAAAAAATGCAAACTATAATTTTAACAATTTAAAAAAAAATCGCTGATGAACCTGCCTAAATGGCAGAATTGCCCCCTTGTGGGGCCCACAGCCCACCTTGGGAAACACTGATCTAAATAAAAATGGTAACAGCTCCAAAAAAAAATTAAGGTGAGATTAAGTATCATATAGTAGAAGACTCTCCTAAAGAAATTTTAATTAATCATTTAGTTTATTACAACGCTTATACGACAGAAATAGCTAAAATATCGGTATTTAACAAAACCACAACGTTTGTATGAAAAATTCAAAATTAAAAAGTAGAGATTAATATTAAATTTTGGATGTGCCTATTTAATAATAAATATTGTTACAATAAACTCGAGTAATTGAAAGCAAACTAACAAAGAAGCTCTCTAGGGAAATTTTCATTCTTGTGTAAACCTTAAGACAAAAGAAACATAATAAATATTAAATATACGAATATACCCGATGTTTTTACAATTATAGCTATTAATTTAAAACGTAAAAGGTCGGCTGAGGCACAGATAAGGTAGTGTTTTAAATAAATATTGTTAATTTTTAAACACATAAAAGAATTTATTTTAAAAGAAAAACTATACGCCAAACATAAAACAAGATACAATCAAAGATAAAAAACAAATATGTTTAATTTGATTAGTACCAATAAAAAACTTTGTTTTTTTTTACAAGTTAAAACTTCCTTCATTGGTCAGTGGTTTGCTGTTTGCTTTGTACCACGGAGGTTCTTGGTTCGATTCCTTTCCCAAGAATTGTGAAGATTGGAAGATGGTAGTATTATTACTAACTCGCCTAAGCACCGACTAAAAATATTTAAAACTATGTTATTAAGGCTTTTTGTTTAAATATGTATACACTTGCTAAGCTATTTTATTTTTTAGACTATCTTGCTTATCTATTTCATTTTTAGACTAGACCTAGACTTTATTCTTTAGTATCAAATATTTTTTTGCATCGTTTAAAAAACTTTACCATTGTTTACGTGCATTTTTGTGTCCAGTCTTTCATTAAAAAAAAAACAACAACTCCGTTTAAATATTTAAAATTTTTATCTTTGAAATCGTTTAATAAATATTGCTAGGGACGGCAAGATTTTCTAAACTGAGCATGAAATGAGAAAATTCTGCGAGAAATTTGCACTTTCTCGCCAGTTGGGAGAGCACTAAAGAGGTTACTGCTAAGCAAATTGCACTTACCGCTGCGGTATACCAGTTACACATCCTCGAAAAAGCGTAACGGAATTTTTTTTATCGAATTAAAATGTACACGCGAGCAAGGGTTATCCACGTTAAGAGAATTATTTAAAACCTTCTGTCGTTAGTAGCAGCGATAGTTACTTTTAATAATTATCATTAACTTTTTTCAGGACATGTGAAATAGCCATAATGTTGTTAATGAAAAAAAAATAATACCTTAAAGACAAATGCTAGAACATAAAGACAGATATAAATAAGGTTTATATTAAATTGAAGTTTATATTAAGTTGACAAAAAATATAATTAAAAAAATGGTAATTGAGACAACGCACTTGTCTTTAGTATCAATTTATTTTTCTTAATTTTTTTATACTGTGTACTGGAATTGAAATATAACATAAAAAAGCAGAGAAATAAAATGAAAATCTAAATAATAATTCGTTTTATTATAATTTGTCAAAAATATTTATTATGTGTGTATCAATTTTGAATTAAATTTTAATTACACGTTTGTGATCATCAAAACGTAAGTGTGGAATTAAATTATTAACTATTTAAATCGTTTGAAACTCTCTGTATCTGTATTATTTGTGGCCAGTGAAACATTCAACAAAGAAATAAAAATTTGTTGTATTATTTTAGGTACAGTAGACTGAAAATGCGTGGAAATAAACAGCGAATCGACGAAATTTATTATAGGAAAAAAAAATTCAAAACATTTCTTTGATACCGTATAAGAAGTGTGTCAGGGATTTTTTAAAAAGAAAACAATGTACAAAACATTAAGTTGGTGGTGAAATGTTGAGACTCCACCAGCCTGGCTCGCTTCCAGCGTCAATGTCAATCTGCCGCCATACCAGCATGCTATGTTTCAGTAGTCATACATATGAGAACCAGATTATTCTGTGGGTATACGTATTACCTCATTGACACTTAAAAATTTTTTTTCGATAGAAATTGAGTTGCCGGCTAAAAGGAAAACTATTTAGACAGACAAACACTAAATAAATTTCTAGATTTTATAACTAGATTTAAGGATCCATTTTCATGGTTTTCTTTTCGAGTCTTTAGTAATTTTGTGCATTATTAAAATCTTATTTTTATCGTTTTTCAAGGAAAAAAGATATAAAACAATGATGCCAGAGGCGGTATGAAAAAAATTAAAAAATGAAATAATCAAAAGCATATTAGTATATAGAATTGGATATCTAGGATTGTTCCGACAAAATGATCGGTCCTGTAAATCTAGTGTTAATGAATAATTAACAACAGTGAAGAAATATTGATAATTATTTTATGTAAACATCGTGTAATAAAATTGGACTAATACGACTGAATTAAAAAAACCCCCAAAATTCACCTAAAAAAAGTTTACAATCACGTCTATCTGTTAAGACGTAGTAGTTATTTTTTTTAATATTCGTGTTTTATTTTTATCAAAATACTTATTTAATGAAAAATCAAATCACAATTTTCAAAATATTTTCAACAAAATACTCTGTATAGGTTTATCGTTTATTCTATATACAAGTTTCTGTAGCATTAATTAATAGAAATGTAAAAATTGTGGAGTAATATTAAGACAAAATGTTATTTAATAAAAACCAACAATTAAGATAATCCTGTAATATTTTTTTTGCTTTTAAGGATGTATAAATATAACTAAATAAAACGACCAGTTCTCTAAAATGAAATAAAAAATATATAAATTTCATATTTCAAAGTTATACAAGAAACAGCAAATTTATTGCTTTTACGGGGCATCGTCTACGAGATTTAATCAAAATTGCAATAACGCCACATTTAATTTCTTTCTCGGGAGCAACTTTCATAAGATATCCTTCTATGACAGAAAGTGACAAAGAACAAAACTTTTCCTTTGTCATATACCAAGGTTGTCCGACATCTTTCAAGATGAATAATGAAATACGTTCTGTGCATTTTATGAATGAAAACACTTTTTTGATTACCATTTTTA
Source organism: Pharmacophagus antenor (assembly GCA_018245475.1). Classification (NCBI taxonomy): domain Eukaryota; kingdom Metazoa; phylum Arthropoda; class Insecta; order Lepidoptera; family Papilionidae; genus Pharmacophagus; species Pharmacophagus antenor. The sequence goes on from DWQX01002773.1 coordinate 7,527, forward strand.
AGGTTGTTCATCTCTGTTAATAGTACTTAAAGATAATTTACGGTAAATTCGTAACGATAAACGTAAATTAAAATTTTACCACAAATTGTAATTAACATTTTGAACAACGAGGTATAAAATATTATGAATCTGAGCACTTCATTTTCTTACTGCCTCCGTGGCGTTGCTTTAGATCTTGGCTTGTAATTTGTAAGTTCCTGGTTCGATTCAGAAGTCTAGATGGAGCTAGAATCTTGTCAATCCCTCAAGGTTAGCTACTACCTTCAATATCATGAAATCGTAGGTAGTGAAACGTGCTCGCCCAAAATACTCTTACGTTCATACATGACTACTGTAATATAGCAACGCTGTTATGACAGCAGGCTGAATTTAAGTGTGCAACAGCTTAGGTTTGATAAATTTCTACCATCATGAGGACTACATTACTCAAGTAGCCCTAGAATCGAATCCGAAACTTTTGTGTTGTAAGACAACCGGTTAACCACTGCGCTACGAAGGCGGTCTCCGATTATAAAGACCTAACACCGGTAAAACGGACTTCTGCTTCAGAAAAACAATTCGCCCGTTACCTTTGAGCTCTGCTTCCATATATGTTTAAAAGTGTGGGTAGTGAAGGCTAGTATTGTAGTTAAATTTTCTGACAAGCTATGATTTTTAGATAATACGATTAACACAGAAGTGAATATGCAATCAAGCGTGAAGCTAATATATCCCAATACAAGTTGTGAATTAATTTTCATTGATAGCGACGACTAATTAACTTGATTATGTTTTAGTAAAATTTTCTGAATTATAAATCCAAAATTTGCAATATCACTCACTGTTATAAACAAAAAATACGAGCAAATATGCAGTACTTAAAAAGATGTATATTATTTTATTTATTTGTTTTAAAACTTAGTTGTGTATGTCACAAGGCTTTGCAAAGGGCGGACTTGATGCCTCAAGGCATTCCCTGTGAACCCCAGGAGGATTTGAATGTTTGGTAGGTGAAAATTTAATATTGTTTTAATTATTGAGCAATTTAAACATAAATCGATAAATAAATGCATACATACAACTGTACATAAATAAAATTATATACGTTAAACAGTATGGGCTATGTTTCGAATAATTTATGTACCTTAATTTGATTCCATCCACTGCATTGCAATTCATGTTTTTGGTTCAATAAATTGTTCATTGTTTGATGACAAACTAAAAGTAAAAGACTTATTTGTTAGTGAAATCAAATAATATTTATTAATGTATAAGCAAAACAAACACGATCGTTTAATTATTGTCAAATATAAAATATTCCCTCAATTGTTCCCATTAAAAAACTGATCAGTTTAGTAAAAATACAAGTACATGTAATAATTCTCTATGCTACATCCGTTAAATGGAACAAACATTATCGGGATGTATATTATGAGCCATAACTTGTAGACAGTTGAACTTTTTACAGATTTTGCATTTCTTTAACCGCTACAATGACAAATGTAATAATACTTACAAGAAACGTGATTTTGTAAGCGTTTATGGTACGGAACCCTCCGCGTTTTGCGGGTCCAATTCGCACTTGGTAATTTATTTGAGCACATTATAGAAACGTGACCTTAGGATTTGTTATGGTACAAAACAACGATATATTTTACATACCGAGGATTCCTTTACTAAATTTATAGTGAATTATAATTATTAATGGCTTAATTGATTTTAAAAGAACTGTATTTTAGATTATTGATATGTGTTAGATACTTTAAAGCAAACCTATTTCAATTAAGAATTGTAAGTATTCGAATTATTGTAGTGACGTCATACATTACGATATAAGAGATTCTTGTTAACGTTTGGCGTGTTTTTTGTTTATTTTTTTTTATTGTAAAGTTTATTTATGTTTTAGTTCAAGTCAAGTATAAAATAGATGTCACTACCTGGACGATCCCTGGGAGATTAATTTTAACAATGGCGACCGTTCTCGCATCCGCAGTCCTCCTCGTTCGTACAAAAGCAGACCGTGGACGGCTACAAAGCGCTTATCTCATACAAAGGACTCGTGGGAAGCGACGTTCACGTGGCAGTCAAAGGAAATTAATTTCGTAAACTAATAGACCCCGAACGGTAGTAAGTTATGAATTGCGAGAACGTTTGAAATGTCTTAATTTGAAGAGTAGTGTCGTTTGAAATCTACGATGATGTTAACTAAGCTAGGTAACTTTTTAGCATTGTTATTACCTAAACATGTGAACAGGATTTTTATGTTTTTTGTGTGTGAGGTGACTCGGTCAAGGCGTTCACTAAGAAAGAGTTTTTTTAAATTATACCCTTAAGATAAATAGAGTTAAAATTTCAATTGAACATTTTGTTCTCCGAGTCGATAAACTCTAAATTCGGTATACGTACTAGAGGAAGATCAATTTTAATATCAAATAGAAAAAAATACAATCCATTTGGCGCTTCAAGCACGCGCGATGGCTAGTTTAATTATATTTTTTATAAAGTCCTAAGAGTAGATTCTAAAAGCGTTATAAAATATTGTAAATTTATTTTTTTAATACCCAAATACTATGCGCATGTAATCGAAAGCAGTGCGCTCGCTTCAAGGTTGACACGAACCACTCCAATGGCCAGTGAAGACAAAAGTGAAGTGTTCGTCCGGGGAACTACCCACGGGAATTGAAGCACGGAGTCGACATGCAAAAGAGATTAGGTCAACGCTGAATATCCGATATCAAATGCTGCAAATAAGTAGCGAGTTAAACATATGTAAGTCTATTTTTCACAATGTAGATCCTATACTGAGTGGATTTAGAAATCGTTTTTTTTTCTTATTATTTTTAAGTTGACTAGCTCAAAAGTAGTTTCAGTTATATTAAAAATCATTTCAACAATTTAAACATTACAAGCTTTATTCCAGTTTACATCATAATGTTATTTAAAACAAGATTGTTACTTATTTGCTTATGAAACTCGAATGTCTGATACATTTATGTCGAAATTAAATATTATTTATTTCTTGTACACAGAGTTCAATTGTGATGTACTAAATTTGTGTCGATTATTTTAAGCAGATATAATAAAAAATGTTGGAATGCTTTTGATATTACATTTTTATAGAATTATCTTATTTTAAGAATAATCGAAATATTTTGACATTGTTGTACTTTAGTTTATAAAACATTAAAAACTTAAGCGATGAAGTAATAGTTAACGTTTTAAAATAATATTTATATGTCCTGACACTAAGTTTATTTCTTTATAGTTAGAGTATGCCAACGAGCAACCAGTTCATATGATGGAATGTGATCACCGTCGCCCATAGACAGCCACTTCATTCGGAGAGTTGTAGCTGCGTTGCCGACCTTTAAGATGGAAGTAGCTCTTAGTACCATATAATATCAGCAAACTACAACGATATTAAAGCAAATTACTAAACGATTAAGAAATACGTTGAAAATATGAAACGAAAAATATATGTCCGTGCTTGAAACTAAGATGTAATATCACCGTCAATATATAACGACTTCAAAGCCAACCGCTTGCGATCCTTTGTAAACGGTAATGTTCCTCTGCATTCGCGGGATGCTTTTAATTACAATTTCCGTCATTTCCACTTTGTTTGGAATTAGCACATCCTCTGAGCTCGCTCATGTCTCGCGCCAACTTTCTGCTGCAAAATATATAACTCGATGCTTTGACGCACGCAGAATAAATGTTACTTTGTGTCCAAAATAATATCCACATGTCTTTAGTTCACAGATCTCTTTTGAAGTAATTATTATTTCTAATTTGAAATTCTAAATTAAATGTGTACATTTTTAATCTCCTGAACAGATAGATGTCTAAAAATTTCGTCGTCTCGATATTTGCGCGTAACTTCAAAATAGAACCGATTCTTTTCTTAGTTCTTTCTACTAGTTTCTTCTAGTTTTTTTGGTTAAATACCAAAGTTCATCGACATTGTATTTAACTATAATTAAAGAAACAAAAATTTTTATCGAGTGTCGATTACTATCGGGTGTGTTTTAAGATTTCAATGTTACTTCATTTTTATTATGAACGAATAAGATTCAATATTTAAAAAAGGCTACTATACTTAATTGATTACATCATGATAGATTTTACGTTTATTGATATAACTAATACTATAATTTCAATTATATAAAACATTTGCTTTGTTCAATTAAATAATATTTTAAGTGCAAACAGAACAATGGGACTAGAATAAGGTTCAAAGAAAACCACGAAATACGTCTGCATCGGTGCATCGTCCAGTTTTAATTAAAACTGTAATATTGCTAACATTTAATTTCTTCTACAATAGCCTTTTTTATTACACTGTCTCCTTTGACACAAAATGGCAAAGAATAGGAAACTACTACGTGTTATTTTATTAAAAAAATAAACAAAAGGATGAATTAAAATCAAGTTTGTGTATTCGAAATAAATTTTATTTTCTTGGAACTAACTGAACTGATACATTCAGTTAACATCCATTGTTACATATTGCCGTTGTCATACCATATGGACATTTAATGTATAAATAACATTTTATCGGCAATTGACTAACAATGAGACTCCAGATTGTAAAGCTCACTCGCACACAATACTTTGGCATGACTGTCGGAACACAGCAATATTGTTATGGCGGCAAATTGACATCGAAAGTGATAGCTACTAAACCTGATTCTAAAAAAACCTAAAAAAAATCATCCACACTACTCATATGGCCCGAGAATTTCAACCCGGGACCTCTGCTTTCCAAGACAAGTGGTAAATCACTCCGCTAAGAAAGCAGTCCAAGTCTATCATAAAGATACACATTACCATTAAGGTTATCAATTTATCGTTATTTATACATATTTATTTTAATGTAATTATTTTACTTTCATTCAATAAGCACCATGTAACTGAAAATTATAAAAATTTAATGAATGCTCCCGAAGGTGAAACGCATATGAGAACAAGCTAAAGACAAAACAACCCGTAGAACTATTTCAACTTTGATTAAAACAGGTGCGGGATGCTTTGTAGGGGCAAAGCGTTTACCTTTGTTAGTCAGGATTAAAATTATACAGGACTTAGTGATTTTCTTCTTTAATATTAAAATTTAATTTTTGATGTAGTAGAAAACTCTGTACGTTGTTCTAGCATTGTTAAAATTTGTTAAGCTCGGTGGACAGTTATACTGTTTTTATATCTCGAAAATAATTTTTAAAATGTATTAAAGGTAACAAGGGGTATTCTTCGTTTAAAATTAAGGTAAATTTATATTAATTTAAATAAATGTTTAGGTGAAATTTCAGATGTTTAGGTTAAGTAGGAAATTGAATATAATAAATATTAAATGTTATAATGGTTACAGTTTCGCTTAATTATAGTATCGAAATGAAATCAAAGTCAGCTGTGTAGCATTCACACGTATACGAGTATACCAACGTTAAATAAATTATGTGTAATTATCAGCCTGGCTTGTGCATACAAATGGTGCATAATTATTGACCGTGGTAATAGTGGTATGTACTAAAAGTTGAATGTCCTGTTTCTGTTATAACAATTGTTTTTTTTTTCCTTTTCATTTAATATGGGAAAGAAAACTTTACGATATAATGGCGTAGCTAAGCGGTCACAACACTAAAGGGACAATATTTAGATGTTAAAATAAACACTGCCCAAAATTTTGCATCGTTTTCTCAAGACGTTTTAATATTATTTAATTATGTAACAGTAAAGAATGAATCATTTTTCTTTTTTTCTTCTTAATTAAAAAATTATTACATTTGAGTCACTGGTTTACCGCTTGTAACACGGAAGTCCTTGGTTCGATTCCGTGACCAAATGAATTGATTTAGGATCGTGCTATGGCTCTAACTTATATAACATGAAAAATATATTTGTAAGTAGCTTAATTAAACGTATATGATCAAACTAATTTTTGATATTACTTCATTATCTCTATGAAATTGGGTTCCATACAATACTCTAGGCTCTCTCGCCCTACAAGTTACGATGATGGAATATTAATACGGAAATGAATGCGCAATCAAGCGCGAAGCGAAAATTTGTCGCAATACAAGCAATGGAATTAAATTTTGGTCTGTATAGTCGATTTGATATGGGATGTTGATGCGAGTGCCAGGAAGTTTTAAGATTAATACATGAATAATATTCGTTGGCGACCAAATCTTATGTGCTTCCAATGTAACGTGTCTGAATTTAAGGCTACGTATTTATATTTCAACGTAATCGTAAATGATCAAAAATATCATTGTTACCTTAAACTATAAAATATTAAATTAAAAGGATTAAACATATATCAAATAGCATATTTTCAACGAAGTCATTATTCATATTATCCGAATTTTAATGTACAAATATTAGTATGTTCTGCATAACAACAATCATTGGAATAACTCTCTAATTAGATAAATTTTAGGTAATAATTTTCTCTTTTGTTTTAGCAAATATAAAATATCACGGCAAAGTATCATTAATCAATTGAAAAAGTGAAGAATTTTGATGATGATGCTAATTTGTGTGTAATACTTCACGAGAAAAGAAAAAATAGAAGCTCAAAATGTACGGTCAAAATATGCAAGCTTTTGATCCCAAAATTAGTGCTTTTATAATTCCATTAGTCATTATTATAGGCGTTTATTATTATATTTATACGCAATCGTGGTTCGTTTCACTTGACTCGTGCGTTTTAATTTGATTTCAACTATACCGTGGTCAATCAATGTTTTGTGCTTAATTAGGCCGCCATTGTTGAACGTTAATGTGATATAATATTGGTATTACTATTTAGTTTTTACTACATACAATATTAATGCTAATGTTGCTGTGTGTATTATTAACCAATGACGCGGAGCAAGTTCTCTATTTAACGCGTAAGTCCTGTATTTTTTTTTTATTTTTAATCTCATATGACTCGTTACAGAAACGGATGTAAAAAAAATTCTTCAAAAAAATTGTCCCGGAATAAAATTATATGAGAGATTTCAAATTAAATTTAAACTCATACAAACGCTTATTAAAAATTGTATGTAAATTAAACAAAAATATTGAGTTCGTCACAAGAGGTTACCATTCCATAATTTTAAAGAAAACTTAAAATTCCAAACGATTTTGAAATGAATTGGTGGAAAATCATTTCCATTTCTTTTCTTATTTATATTCCCTCCCTCTTTTATTTTTTTTATAAATTAACTTATTACATATTCGTAGTGAGTAATTGATATTTTGGGAGAATATAATCATACACGTCCTTTACTTGCCCTCTTTGTTATCGTATGTCTCGCATTTGAACAAGTCATTGAACAAAGAAAAATATTTTCATTTCAGTGTTACACGCTCGTTGAACTGAAAATGTCGATACAGGAGCAATGTTATTTGTATTTAAATGTGTTAATAACGATCAAGTCCCAAAGTTTATTCATGATTGAAAGTGTATTTATTAATTAACTTAATATATATTAACACTAGATTTACCGTACCCGTCATTTTGACAGAACAATCCAAGCAAAAAAGTTCCGTATTCTAATATACGTTTGACTTTTATACCGCCTCAGACGACATTGTTCTAGATATTTTATTGCACTACAAGAGAAATATGAATACAATAACACACAAAATAATAACACATTCGTGAAGAAAACCATAAGAAGGTGTCGGTAAATCTAATTTTATATTTAGGACGGAGTTAATTCCATTGCTATTGTCTCCTAGTCAAGGATATAGGATAAAAGATATAGAATATTTTTAAAAACAGCTGCGACGTCCTTTTCTCGCTATTTTTATGTATGTGGACAATTCATCTATGTATTCATATAAAAGCTTTTATATCCGTGTTTAAACATAATCTCGTAATTGTAAAATTTGGCATAGTTATAGTAAAAATGTGAAATAATAAATATATAAGCTTATTTACAAAGGACCATATCTATAAGGAGCGGACTAAATACCGTAGACATTTTTCTATTAGTCAACCCGGTGGAGGACGCAGAAATTCATTCGTAGGTGCAATTCTACAATTTACACGTCTGAAAATCTAATTACCTAACAGATTAATTTAGTTCAAAGACCACGTCTACACCGCTTTTTACGAGTCATTTGAATAAAATTAATAGTTTGTAGCTGTTTATAACTTGCATTTAAGGATAAATTAAATTGATTCAGTTGTATAAAAACCTATAAAAATCCTGTAAGTTTTCATGTATAAAAGTTACAATTATTAATTTTGTAAATAAGAAATAAGAAAGATAGGATAAATAAGAATTATGATTAAGATTTTCCAATTTGCACACAATAAATTAAATTATCTTTGTTATAACTAAATTAACAAATGAAAAGTGTATTTGTTGTTAGGAAAACTCATCATCTTTTATTCGCAGTTAAAAGAAGCTATGAACACAAAGTTTTCTTATTTACATTCAGAAACAAAGGAAATTTCTTCTAAGATTCAAATCTTGCCCATTAGTACGTTGAGTTAGCATTCATTTTAATATCATGCGACAGCTGTAGCAGTTAAAAAAAATCTCTTGCAAAATATCAAAACAACTTTTTATCTTGCCCTTCTGTTTTGCGGTTTGAATGGAAATCGAGCAGGGGAGAACAAAATGACGGTAATGGTAAATATTGATAAATAATCTTTACGGAATTACAAATAGAATATTCAAGGAGGAATTTATACTTTCATAAAATAATATTTTAATTAATCAAAATTAAATTTCGCTTTAATGTATTGTGGAGAAATTTTATATATTAAATGAAAATGAAAACATACTTGTATTCATTTTATACTCGAGACCGAACGTTTTCGGTCCATTGCATATTTCACAGTGCAATAAAAATAATCTCCTTTGTTCAATGGTCCGTTCAAATGTACAAATACACATTCGACAGCAAAAAGGTTTTCACTACGTCGGATATTGTTTTTTATGTGGAAAATAATGGAGTCATCGGCGTTGAAATAAACAAGTTTTCAAATGTTTTATTGTGTCAGTGGTTACTGGTGCTACCCGCAATAAGTAAACATTTTTTTTTATTAAATCAGATCTTTAATACATTAAGATTTAGAATGTATATAGAAAAGGAAGTAAAAAATAGAGACAAAGTATATATATTAACCCCAGTTAACTAACCATACTTTGAATTGCGAAAAAATCTTCAATTGCATCTTTATAATGGTTTAATGTTCTTATTCTCTTATCCCACAGGAACGTAGTGGCGTATGGCAGCAAGTTAGAAATAAATGAAGTCGTAAAAATGTATTAGACACAAAAATGTGCCGCCATAGGACGGGTCGGCATAAGGTGATAATAACACAATATAGATAGATTAGAAAAGTAATTAATTTTCCCTTTGTAACAGATGGCGCCTTTAGGGTGGCTTAATTGAATGTCCTGTCACGATGATGATGATCACAAAATTTGTAGGTGGTTTGTCCTTATACTGCGCGTAAGTAAACATTGAATAAGCACCTTCATTAATAATAATCTTGTCATGTATTTCCCGAATTTAGGACGTGACAGGTTCAGTGTTAAGACCTAACTAACTACACAATCGATTAAAAAAGCATACAGCTGTTTTTAAGTTATACATTTATTAAACTTTTAATAGAGTATCTTCTAAATTAGAAAACGTAACGTACCCAAGTCAAGTAACTACAAATGAATTCTTAGGTACACACTTGTTTCGATTAGTACTGTATATTCGATCCTGCTTTGTAAACTTGAGATAGAATTTTTATTTTTTAAGAGTCGCCGCAGATAAAGTTTAAAATAAAATATATTGGTTTTAATTATTAAATTTTACTCTCATGGAAGAGACAAGGCAGAAAATATTGTAGATTATTCGATTTATACACTTCACAACACTACACCCAACGTTTTGTTTGTTATATGTGAAAGTGGCAACGTTCGAATTGGAAAATTGTAAATTGGGGAATAGAGTTCGTGTTTGGAATAAAATGTCCTACTTGAAAATCAACGCCGGTATCGCTTGCACTGTCCATAGCTGGTGTATAATTTATTTGGTTGGTAAACATATTCTGAGCAGTATGTTAAAATATACGAATAGAGATTTTTTTATTACTTAAGTTTCATAATAATACACAAATCCAATGTTTACAGTTTGTCTTTTAATTACTGAAAAACAAACGATAGAGTTATAGGATTTTTTTTTTAATTTTAACAGTAATATATTCTAACTGTCCCGTATTAATTAAACAGTGCGCTCGTAAAATTTTTATATGTAGTTAAAATTAATTTAACGTTATATATTATAAATCTGAAGAAAAATATTTTTATTACTTTAATAAAGTCGTAAAAGATCTCACCAAATGGAATTAATGAAAACCTATGTCGGAGTTTTTAAGTTCGTTTTACCGAACCGAAGCCGTAAAACGGAGAACTATTACTCGTATATGTTATGAGTTTACTTTATAAGCGAAATGAGAATTTCAATGTTAAATAGATGAGATCCGTACTTATTTCAGTTTCAGGGGCAAAATATAATATAAATCTAAATTTTCAAACACTCGTTTAGATATAAAATTCTTGTACATAAAATTTAAATGAAAATTTTAAATACGAGGTAGCTAAAATACATAAGCCATATTTCAAATAAAAAAAATAACGGGCTACGATGTCATAGACCGGGATATCAGATATTTCGAAATATGTAGAATACAATAGATTTTTTATAAAGATGTTCATGATAATTATACTATTACAAGTATCTCGCTAATAACTTTTCCATCAACCGTATTTGCATGTATGTTAATTAGTACCAAGTATCGATACTATGTTTTTAAACTAATTTTCTTCCTGGACAATGAAGATTTATTAATTTTGATTGGTTAGTATTTAAATTACAAATGTAATTAAAACTAATTTAATACACATGAAATTTATCTGGAGCACTATTCCCGGATTGTTTTATGTTATATTTAAGTTCAGTTTATTGGCAAACGCGTTCTGTGGTTTTGAACACTATTAACTGAATCTATTGAAGTGGTTTAGTCAAAGCAAGTGAATATTAAAATGTATTGCTGAAAATAATTTAAAAGTGTTTATAACTGTTTTATTACTTTTTGATAACTTTTTATAGTGACGGATGTAATAAACACACATACACACACATATATACATATAAAAAATATCAATCATAGTTAAATTAGAATGAAAAATCATATTGAGATATATTTACTATAACATTTTATTTTTGCAATATGGTTTTGTTTATTCATATTATTCGTAGCTATTACCAATTATCACAAATTACACATTTTATTTTTAGTTAATAATCTGACTAAAAGCTCCGTTTCCATTTTTATCAAAATTTTGATATTTAAAACTATTACTAATTCACAATGTATAAGATTCTATACATTTTATAATACTATTTCTGCTAGTCTAGGTAACATAAGAGAAGAGATTAATAACTTCACTTTGACAAACCTGTTTAATTTTTTTCATTTTAACCATTCCTCGTTTATGGAGAAAATTAAAACAAAATATATATATATATATGAAAAATATTTGATCACCATATACTTAAAAAGATATTAGAATAAACTATAACACCTAAGAAGCAGCGATTCTATTAAACCGAGATTCGCCTGGAAAATATGAAAACACCCACAATTTATTCATATTTCCTCCTACGCTGTATCTTTTTAAGATTTATTATAGCAATATTCTGTGGGACAGACACTGGATCTAATGTCTGGGGCAATGTTTTCTTACCAAGTATAAAACGTCGCAGTATTAATCTACGGTTGCCATGTATGTTACAATAAAGATGTTACTATTTTATCACGATTTTATGCGACCAACAGTTGTAACAATAATGAAAATTGCAAAGAGACTAATCTTTAACTTTTAGGATCCTGTTGCGTTGTTTATATGTTGAGTAATGGTAAATATTTTGGCATTATACTATAAAGTAAATACTAATAGAATCGTTGATGAAAATGGTATTTTATAACATACGAGGCATATGTAAGTTTCCTTTTTGAACAACTAACAGGAGGAAGGACTTACTGCAAGGCGTATTTTATTGTATCTTTTGTATATATCAATATAATATTTTTCAGAGACAGTCAATTTTGATTATACTTTTTATTGGACGGGATAAACCTTGAAAATAAAAACGAAAAAAAAATCCCAATGTCACAAAGAAAAGATTGACTTTAAAGATTTACGTCAGTTCAAATCTATTGGAGTTTTAAAGTTTTCTTTTAAAATTTTGGTTCAATAAAATAGTATTATCGGAGAGACAAATTCAGATGTAATATATTTTCAGTATTAAAAAAATGAGTAAACAAATTGTCGGAAATAACCAAACAGATATAAAATCATGATTATAATAATTAAAAAATTCTCATGATTCTCTTTCCGCAATCTTATCAAACTCAATAAATAAACAAATAAGTAGTTTGATATTTTTAAAATACGGTCTTTTTGTAAATCAGATGACAATCATGGTGTGTGATGTTAATCCGAAACTGCTTTGGTACTGTCGGGTCGTAAACAATACAATGATGTGACAATACTAGAATTTGTGAATGCCATATATCTTCACGCACAAGCATAAATTTAGTGCAGTACCGGTGCGAGGCATATCGGCCTATTGATTAATTTATGAAACTTCATCTGTAACGTTATTGATTGATACGTTTCCATGGCTGTAGTGCAAGTAGCTGCAATAGACAACGGCCATAATAGCCATAAAACCCTCGCCACTTGTGAGTCATGATAAGCCAGCTCTCTGGCCAGTGTATTGTAGGAGATAGCTCGCGAATCACCGGAT
>DWQX01002774.1:0-20316 GCA_018245475.1 Pharmacophagus antenor
CGTTGGGGCCGAAAAGTTCTCGAATGGCGACCGCGTGCTGGCAAACGCAGAGTAGGCAGACCTCCCACAAGATGGACTGACGACTTGAACAAAGTCTCTGGGACAGACTGGATGAGAAAGCGCAGAGCCGTTCGTCGTGGCGATCCTTGGGGGAGGCCTTTGTCCTGCAGTAAACGTGTTTTGACTGATATGTTATAATAAATACTAGGTGGTAAGTGTTTCGTCGGTGTGTTTAGCGTATGATGAGAGATTGGCGTGACCCACCGGTGGGTCACGCTGGCGTCAATGTGTTAAAAAATTAACTGTTGCAAATATTACAGGCTGTGCGCGGTATTCGGTGGCGTGTATTGCCTCAACCGGCCTATAGACTCCGTGGACGTTCAGACCGTGGAGGAGGGGAGGAGCGTCGTGAAAATCGTCAGCAAGTCAAAGACACTCAATTGCGACCACCTGGTTATCGGAATCAACGAGTGCCCGAAGGTCAGTGTATGAAGTTAGAACGAAGTTTTAACACAATTTGGTGCAACGTGAACATCGATTCAATTACTACGTACCATTGCTATGGGCGCAGTGGGCGAATTTAATGCTATATAACAGTTTGCAATGTAGTCATTTTTTTGCACATAAAAATGAAAAGGCTTTAATTTCGTATTGATAACAAATAAAGATCTTTTATCATATATAGTTTATCATAAGTAAATAATTTGTCTCTCTGCATTGCGCCTAAGTAAATCCTCCCAGGTTGCTGGGTTTGGAGAAGATTCCGCTGTTAGTCTTTTTGACGACTATTACCGCTAAATATGAACTGGCTCACGAATCCGGTGATCCGTGAGATCTCCCACTACTTTATACTGGCCAGAGAAGCTGGCTTAGCCTTATAGTTTCAAATGGCGTGCTACGTGATAGTCGAAGTCGGGGCGCGGGCCCTAACCGCGACTATGGTTCGCCTGTGACGCAATCTGCGGAGAAGAATAGGGAGAAGCGTCCGGGTATACGGGTAACACTACTCAGGACCTTCGCTATGCTACAGCAAGCGTGAGACCAATTCTAGTTTACCGTCCTTCTCAGGCTGAAGCAAACACTTAGTCGCCTTTTTAGAACAGACAAAGGTTAGTTTAGTTGTATTTTTAAGAATCCGATACTATAGAGCAGTGGCAACAATACTACTGCGAACTATTTATAGTAAAACAAAAATAAAAAAACTTTTTATTTAGATGCAGAAATTTACAAAGCAATACTTAAGTCATCGTTATTGTATGTATTGAAATAACTTTAGCTACGGTTTAAAAATATATGTACATAATTATTTTTTTTTCTTAATGGGGTACCCATTAGCGAAAAGTCTTTTCTAAAGGTCGCCAGTTTTCATCAGTTTGACCATATTTAATAGGATTGGTACCAGCTATTTTTTTAATATCATCTCTCCAACTCAACCGTCAGGAGCACGAAGTTTTAGAAAATAAAACCATGTTGCCAATAAAACAAAGAGTTTAACAGGGTCTCCATCTCTTTCTCTTTTGCAGACCTTTTCATATGGTCAGCTTTTTCGTACAATGTACTATGGTTTTGAAGACGGGTTTCGTGTACAGGCTACTGACTATTATATTATATAGCACATTAAATAATTTATTGAAAGATGTTCCTTCTCCAGACTAATTTCAAATATTGTTACAAATTTTAGGATCTCGTTACTCCCAAACCTGAGGGTGTTTGCGACATTTCGAAGGCTGTGTTCATCACAAACGGCACCATAATGAAGAGTGAAAAGGAGCCGCTGACACTGCTCCGGTTCCCGCCGCTGGTGGAGGGCGGAGGCGCAGTCACGGTGCTCGAGGTCGGCCCGGCCACCGGCTCCTGCCCGAAAGGATTGTGTAAGTTGACACAATTTTTTATAAAAATAACAGGTGTTGCGACGGTCCTCGATATAAATAAATTAAAACGACAAAAATTATGCTGTGTAAGCCATAGTAATCATCCGGCGGGAGTCTTAAAGGTGTAATATAAAAAAAAAAAACAGCAATTACGTAAACGTATTTATGCTATTAAAGGCTTGGATATACCATTGACATACAAATATAAAAGTTGTTGATAGTGTATAAATGTAAACTCTTAACCATTCTGATTAATTTGACGGAATAATCTACTAGCAATAGTTATTTTTTACAGTATATCGACAATTGTTAGAGTCTGTACCATAGAAAAATAGCAAAGAATTTGTGGTGAAATATTATTTTCTTAATTTTCTCGCTGTATTTAATTGTAAAATTAACAGAATTATAATTAATTAAAATTCGGATTCGGCTTTTGAATGAGTTCTCTCATTTAGTGCAGTGATTCAAAATAGTAATAGCATAATTAAATATAGTCCACGTGGTACAAAATATTTTAATAGATGTGTACAACATTGTATTTTTTATTCACTACACTGACGTAACACATTAAGATTGTCAGTCATTAAAGTAGTCTTAATACTGCCAATAAAAAGCAGCAAATGTTTTATTCTGTGTTTTATTGAGTTGTGACGTTCAAAGTAAAGCCGGTTCAATAAATTAGATTATATTTAATTTTTAACTGAATAACTACAACCACGATAAGATGATTTTTAATTTGGCACTTGAATATTATTTTTTTGTGTGCGACAACTATTTACTTTACATAGTGATACATTTCCAGTTATAAAAATTATAAAAAAATCTACCTAGATGAGTGAGAAAATAGAAAAGTTTGATTTTGCACCAAATAACACTTTTTTCAATTTATACTTGTCATGGGTAATTTTTTTTATTTTAATTATATTCCATACGGTATTTTTACAATGTGGATAAAACTTATGTTTGTGCTCCATATAATCTCATGTCTGTCTAACAGCTGTCTGACCGAAATGACTCAAATGATAAACCCGCTTAAATGGATACAATTCATACCTTAACACCTGTTATGAACTCATTTAAGCTAACGTTTACTCGACCTACTTCCTTTCGAGAGGTCGTTTTGAAAATTGCATAAATTTTGCATAACAACAGCATCATCGGCACAATTTAATTATATTCAATTTTATGCTAAATTACGCTGTCGTGAATCTGTTTAAGACTGCTTTAATTTTAAATCATCCTTAGGAACTGTCTTGCTGCCATCCATTATAATATTGATCCCTCTGTTTAGAATTCTAGTGAGACTCACCTAAGTTATTCCTTAAAAATAATTAAGATTTATAGTAATATAACATTTCCATTATTTAGTTAAATGTGACCAGGATAATAAATGTTATTCATTACTAATATTGCATATGTTTGTTGTTAGGCTAATTATCGTTTCAATTAATATTTGTGATCATCATGGTTACGACCTCGTTCTAAGTTGTGTTTATAATAATATGCAGTTTTTTTTAAGGTCTGTATAGAAGGATAATTATTCAATAAGATAGTCTAATGTTGTTTGAGTGGTTTATCTCTTAAATTATAACCCCTTCACGCTCGTAAAGGACTCATCACCTTGTTACGGGTTTACATTTGTTACTCGTATTAATACCCCTACACAAGTGATTATGGGAAATCGCATCCTCACATTTTGAAGAACTGTGGGGTCTAGTAGGCTCCAGCAACCAGACACCGCCCTATGCGGTGAGCGTTAAACAGCAAAAGATAACAACCCCCTCCCGCCCCCACCCCCTAGCAGGAGATGGTTATTTTCCCGCAGACCGCAATCCACAGCAAGGTTTATTATTATTATACAAGGTTACTCGAAAGAAAGTTCACATTTAAAATATCGATAAAAAATTAAACAAGTTTATTAAAATAATGTTGATTACATATTAAAATACACTTTTTGGGAATTTATTTCTTGAAAATGATATCGTCCAAGTATAAACCGTTACGTTCACGACATTCAATCGAATTCTAAAATTTTCTATGATGGCTCGGCATGTATTATCCGTGATGGCTGCCGCACTTTCGTGACGGATATATTTTTATTATTTCATATACATGAACACACAATATAAAGAAAAAGAAATACAAATACGCAACAAAAACCACAGCTGGTTTAACTGTGCGTCGTAATCTTATTGCTAAATAAAATTTCAGAAAAGGAAGAAAATAGATAGAAATTCAGAAGTAGAATAGCAACACGTTGTAAATGGATAGTTCAAGTATTCGCAGAAAAAAATAAATGGTTCACACTACATAGGTTGATTCGGGAAATATTTTTTAATGTATGTTTATAATTTTTGGTATTGATTTTTTCTATAACGTTTATTGGTAATTTATTAATTAGATTAGGTATAGTATATTCCAGTATCCGTTTGCCGTAGCTGTTAATGTATTGATAGCTCGCGAATCACCGGATTCGCGAGCCAGCTTCGATAAAGCTGTAATAGTCACTATGACTAACAGCATTTACTTCACCGAAGCCAGCAGCAGTGTTAATGTATTTTGGAAAGAGCAACTTTTGTTTACTTACGCTTCTATTGATGTTCTTGTAACTTATTTTATTTTTTAATTCGGAATTGTAATATTGTTATTAGTAGTGTGTTACTATATATTTGTGTGAATTGGCATTATTTTACAGTGGTTGAAAAGTTGGCGATAAATATTATGAAAATGTTTTTTTACTTATTCGGGAACAATGGTTTTTAGAATACGTAATTGTAGCTCATAAATTTGATTAATATGTGTGGTGTACGTTACGCCATAACTTCTCAACCCGTATGTAATAATGGGTTCACCTAGTGTTTATACAACAACAATAAGATTGAAAAAGGTGTGTTCCTTTTAATTGTGTGAAGGAAGTAGGTGTGTTGACATTAACTTTAGACTTGTCGTAACCCCTCACCAAAAAGTCCATAGAAGTTAAATTGGGACTTCGTTGAGACCAGTTTATGTCACCTCCTGGATATTAATTCGCCAGGAAAAATTTCAAGAACTCGTGATAAAGACCGTTCTGTGGTTATAACCAGGAAAGTTTTGCTGTTCAGGCACCAAGAAGTTGTCTAACATCTCCACATAACGGTCCCAGTTCACTGTAACTGCGTCCTCATTCATCTTCAAAAAAGTAGGGGCCGTTAATCCCTCGCGCCGACATTGCAGCCCATACGGTCACTTTAGGCGAATGTTTTGGATTAGTTGCACTCCAATATCGGCAATTTTGTTTGTTTACATGTCTATTGAAATGGAAAGTAGCTTCATCTGAAAATAATATATTGGTAAACGTTGAAAAGCATTCAATCATTTGATTTACGAAGTCAAGCCTCTGCTCATCATCCTGAGGCTTTAATTCTTGGACTAAATGAATTTTGCAGTGGTACAGTTTTAGATCTTTATGTAAAAAGCGGAACAACGACGATCTGTGCACGTTTAAAGTATCAGTACGCTTCCGAATCGAAAGGTCTGGGTTGTCACGAACAGATTGAGAAACACTGTCTATGTTTTCGACTGTTCTCGAAAACTATGGACGTCGTGATTTTAATTTTTCCGGTTTTGAACCGGTCTCTTCAAACTTTTTGACCCATTTATATTTGATATATTTATTTATCATGTAGTTTAAGGTTTGGCGTGTCATATAAATGTCGAATATTGCAAATTTTCTACGTGCTGCGGTCGCTGAATTACTGTTTTTATAAAACTCGCGTACGCACAACGCACGTTCCGCTCCCGAAAAACTCCATAGCGACTAAATTCCTAGAGCCTAGGCTACCGAATGACACCCCGCGCCCTTCAGAATAGCTGCGTTCACGCAATAAACAAAACAAATGTCACCTTTCTTTTGAGACGAGTAAGCATCTTACAAATTATGATCATAACCAGGTTTGCAGTGTATGGTCAACGCATATTGTAGTCAGGTGCATTTGCAGACGCATTTTAAAGTGATTGAATTGTTATCACCACCAAGTTTTTAGTCAGCGCGGGTCGCAACTCGCAGAGTGCGTATGAGAGCCCATTGCTTATCCCATGGGATAGTAAAACGATTACATCGCTGCCTTGAGAGATCATACTCCCATCATCTATCACCCCTCATGAAGTAAATGCACAGCTCCGCCAACCATTATCAATCCATATGGCCATTAAATATTAATATAAGCTATCAGGAATAGAGACCTTGTCGTTGAGTTAAATGTTGTTTTGATCAAGTTTGACGTACACCAATAACTTGCCATATTTCAATAGTATAGTATAATATTCTGTCGTACAACGCATCGTTGCGGTAGCTTTTTTATCTAGCTGTTTCTTTTAATTAGAACACAGTGATGTGTGCGCTCTATAGCCAAAGCTTTAGCCTAAGTAGAGCGGTTGTACACAATATACAATAGTTATAATCTCCGATTCAATTTTCTTATATAGGTATATACTTTTCATTACCGTTACTAATATATCAATTTAACTATTGTTTTATAGCAATGTATGTACGTATGCAGACTTTTGTTCTTTTTCTTGTAGTAATACGAAAAATTCGGCGATCGTTAACGTTTTTAATACATGGAGGCGGTTATACAACTTTTTATTAACATCTTGCAATATTGTGTCTTTTTTTAAATACTTTGTGGTAGGTAACCTTGGGTTTTTAAACATTTTTTGTATGTTTCCGATTTAATGGATGAATCTCTTTTTTATCTTTCAAAAACATTAAAGTCGGGCGATGTACGTCGAAGGTTGGAATAAACTCGTGTGTATAGCTAGTGTAATCAGTTGTCAATTTTTTAGATATATTATTTTTAAATGTCATCCTCAAACGGATTTCAAACCAATGTAAATGGTTCATTACAGTGAATTATATAGTAAGGAAAATCCCGTTTTATTTGTTTTAGTACACCTGTAAATTTAATCTCAATAATTCCTTTGTGATTTCGCACACTTGACAACTTTGATGTACCATATACCCAGTAATAGTTTGTATACGACTACATACATTGAATACAAGAATATTTAAGATAATATAAGAACTCCTGTGAATCAAACTATTTGTCCGTTTGGAAGATAAATAAAAAACAAAATTTAAAACTCAATACTAAATACTAATTTAACATTTTCTGTATTAAATACATCATCTAAAAAAATATTTTTTTAGAAAATATTTTTAGCGTCTGATCGTAATATTATAATTAAAGATTTTTATTTAATTTATGTGAATATTTCTATACAAATATATAATAATTAAAAGTCACAAAATTGGGAAAAAATTCTGATATAATGATTGGTTTCATTGATAAGCTATTGAGTTTGTAGGAAATAATTAAACATTAGCATCCTAAATATTATTAATAATAATAATTAACCTATTTATTTATAT
The DNA here is from genome assembly GCA_018245475.1 of Pharmacophagus antenor. Classification (NCBI taxonomy): domain Eukaryota; kingdom Metazoa; phylum Arthropoda; class Insecta; order Lepidoptera; family Papilionidae; genus Pharmacophagus; species Pharmacophagus antenor. Next base: position 7,282 of record DWQX01002774.1, read on the forward strand.
TGTAATAAAATTCGAGAAATGTCGTACATATAATATTTTCTTAAACATTATGACTCCATCTATTCGTACGTTGCCGCATTAAATAATAACGGTTGGATAGATTTGAATGGAATTTGGTATAATAATTATTAATAATCCATGCTGATATTTAAGACACATTTTATAACTGGCAAAATGTTTCATTCCATCAGAATAATAACTTAAATGTTTGTTTATAATAAGAGAATTTTAAAGAAAAAAGTTCATTACATTACCTCTCTGAGGAAAGTGAAAAATGGCGCAAATGTTTGATTCAGAAAAGTCTTACACCCAGGCGAAAATATTCACAAATATCAGTTATTTATAAAATAAACATTATATATAGGTCACGTGTTAACTCATTGCCAATAAATTATAAAAACTGCGTAGTACCACTTCTGCCGGATTCAATTGGTTGGCAATACATTGAAGTATCAACCATGTTTGTTTCAGTTGTCGTTTACTTCATAACGAAAAAGGTGCAAGATGCGGAGACCGACCTGAAGTCATACGCGGAGAAGATATTCGATATGTCCGGCGGTGATCAGACCAAGGAGTCCGAAAAGCCAAAGGTTCGCCATTATCTCTATCGCATTTTTTGTTGTAACCCTTTTCACTTCTTCTGTAGCATTGGAGGTGACACTACAACAGCTGACATTATTTTCTGCATGTTGGAAATTATTTTAAAAAGCATCAACATTTAAAAAAAAATGATATTTATAATAATTAACAAATGTAATAAATATAATATTCAAAATTTAAATGTATTGCTAATATAAATTAATTGTAAATTACTTTTATTCATTTAGCCTAAGTTGTCACTTAATAACTAAAAATAAATTCAGTGCAAAGGATTAACCTTTTCAAGACTCCTGGTAGACTGTATGTATCAATAAATGTTTACCAGATTAATCTCCCATCGCGGTTAGATTTTGTGTTCGCTCAGTTTCTTCATTTACTTTTGTTTATTCATTAACACGAAACTATGTCCACCAAATAAAAAATCGCTTTTAAAGGATTTAATAGTGCCACGCGCATTATGCTCCTAGATATTTCAACAACACCACCTGCAAGCAGGTATGATGTACATGAAAATATTCACGAGTTCACTTAAATAAAAATCAACTCCAGAATATAGTTACTTAAAATGATCCTGGTTTGGTTAGTTCTAGTCCTGGCCAGCCAACTTCTTCATCACCTCATCTTTAGGTGTATTTTTTGCATGATTATTTAATGTTTCAATAAATAAGTTTCGTTTTTTTTAGAAATGTGTTTTGTAGTGGAGGCTAAATAACATTCTCGATGTCAATATCTACTGCCTTATTATTATATATACAGCTTTGGTGTATTCCATTCCATTGCAGTAATGTCATCCATTGCAACAATGCTTTCCTATTATTTTTTTAATATAAAATATAACACCTCTATATGGAATGGTAAATCACAGCCGCTTGTTCGAAACTGGTAATTGTATTTTAGCGGGTATTTGTCAAATAATTTATAAACAAGAATATGCTAACGAAATTACAAAAAATCCCAAGCTAGGTAGTAATGTGGTCTTACGTCATAGAAAATTAATCTTTAAGTTACTATTTGTTTGCTTTTTCTCTGTATTATCTTTGGTTGGGTTATGAATTATAATTCATTATTTTTATAAGTACTGTGTTGGTATTTTATTAGAGAACTATCACTACCTAAGGTCTTGATGAACCTAATAAGAGTTTTAATATATTAATTAGAATGTATAATAATTTAAAATTGTTAATAAATAAATTAAATATCACTCATTGCAATGTCACCCATTACTATAACGGCAACCGCAGCAGTTCGTCACAAGTACGTAACAACGTCCGTTGCTTGCAGTGCCTCTGGTCGCTGTTCTACAATGTGATGGACACGAGCGCACCCGCCGCAGGCTCGGCACCGTGTGTGCACGTGTGCTCCGGCCCCGACGCCGGCCTCGACTTCGACCGTGCTGTCGAACAGGTTATATATATTCACTTATGTACAAAATAGGCCTGGTGTTATTCTTATTAGCCGAGAAAAAGGAGTTTTTAAATACAGAGCCAGACTAATTTTTCTTAATCCTTTTGAACAAAAAAAACATGTAGTCGTGCGTAATTGCCCAACTTTTTACTGAATAATCCCATTAAAATTTAAAAAAAGAATTCGTCCATTTACACTTATAATCTATGTTAGGAACAGTGTTTTAATTTTTGAGTTTCAATTTCTTGTCGGTTTTAATTTTTGATAAAAAACACGTATATGTTTATAAATATATAAGAAAATATTATTATTGTTTACGCAGGCGGAACAGATCTTCAAGAAGATTTGCCCTGGTGAAGAATTTCTTCCTCGCGCTCCCGACCCGGAGGAAATCGTGTTCGAAGACGACGTTACTCACGGACCGGAGTTCGAACGCGATCAAGACGAGGAGGCCGACGGCGATGCGCCGAAGGAGTAACATTCAGTAGTTTAATATTAAATATATAACATCAGCACTTGGCAGTGTGTACAAAGGCTTGCAAGTGCCCTCTACCGCTTTTTAACTGATTGAAAAACCAAATTCAAATTAATTTAAAAAAAATTAATCAGTGACTTATAGCATTCAAAATGCTATTTATTTAAGAAAAACAATTACGACCTTCTCTTTAGAAACTTTCTCTTGATTGATTCTTGAACTTTTATATTCTTGCTGTACCAACCTTAGTAACACACTGAAAGTTGTTGTAATACTTATAAGATATTATAATCTCGATACAATTTATACGCTTTGGTCGCTTGACTCCATGCATTCCGACTGGTGCGTTTTGGTAATGTAGATTTAATAGGGGTCGTTCATCTAATCACATAAGAGTAACTTCAAAGGTGACTTACAAAGTTTAAATAATATTACATGCAACTGTCACATTATTGTACTAGTTCAAAAATAATCATATCCAGTGAACATGTGAGGACTTTGATTTGGGCTTCAGTTGAAGGTAGTGTTGGCTAGGTTATCTTGATACTTGTCTGCAAGATAGACTTTTAGCAGTACATCAAAGCTATTGAATTTTACTCATGTACTTTATATCAATTTTGAATACTAGACTGAAGTTTGAAGGTAGAGTTATCTGAAGTTATTTTAGGATTTCTTTCATGCTATGCAATGCTCTCCGATCATTATTATTCGCAGTTATAATTATTACTCAAATTTATCAACTCTGTAGTAGACTATAGTGAGATTTGTGCAATTCTTATAGATTTTTAGTAACATAATAGCTAGGACGCAGTTTTTAAAACGATAAGCGTAATGTTTTGGACGCACCAGTCTAAAGCATAGACAGTAGCACACTTTTATTATTTAAGTTATTTTAGCACCTTTAAATAATATTTATTATAATACTTGCATAACCATGCTTGTGCATTTATAATTCCAATAAATTGTGATTATTAGAAAATGTAAATCTTGTTTTATTTACTACTATTAACCTAATTAGAATAGTGTAAGATTAACTTAAGAATTACTAAGTTTCCGATTATATATATATGAATCCTTTGCACTGAAATGTATTTTTTCTCGCGGAAGAACCGGCGTGTACGAATTTATAGCACTTTTATACGAATTTATTCCACTTCTAATTTTGTTGTATACTCAAGCTAATTTATAAAACATAATCATTTGCACTCAATAAACTTGTGCTAAGCAAGTGACATTAAATTAAACCTTCCAAGTCAAGAGTTGAAGTAAGGAAAACATGTTGAGCCAGTACCTTAGTGATACTTATAAAAGGGTAAAGTTAAAAGTAAATTATGGTGTAATCTATTTAAGGGGTTAAATTCTGTTGAAAGAACAGAGAAATGGGTAAATGAAATGCAAAAGATTCAGTTGTTTTTTTTTTATTTTTGGACAGTGTATTTCCATGATGCACATGCAATATGTTTATCAAATGTACACACATAAAAGCTTTTTGTTGCTTGGTACATCCATTATGTCAGAGAATATTAAATTTTTCTTACAATTATTCTCTTTCTATATACAGATAAAAAGGCTGAATATTATCATATATACAAAGTTAAAAATGTATATCACATTAAGAATATTATTATTTTTTTAAATTACTACATAAAAATTATTAAAATAATCTTTTTTCATATGAGAATAGACCATGTACATTGCCCTCTAGTTGTGCAGAGTATGTTCTCTTCATAAAACGTAAGTCTCCTGAATAGCTCATTTGACGTAAACTTTTCAGTGATGCAGCTCCAAGATCTTGGCAGCTATGTTGCATTCCAGTTTGCAGATATGGCAGAAATCTTAACACCGATCCTTTATCTACTATGCTACCACTAACCCCTTGCGCCACTCTGTGTTTATCAGTTTCTTTGTGGAAGTATCTGCTCATGGCGGAGCCTTTACCATCTTTGTTTTCCATGGCTTCTAAACTGCCCATTCCACGGTATTTTTTAAGTCTAACACCATCCGAGAAGAAGTATTCTCCTGGTGCTTCTGAGGTACCGGCAAGAAGTGATCCCATCATGACCGTTGAGGCCCCTAACGCTAGTGACTTAACAATGTGACCAACAGATTGGATACCTCCATCAGCTATAACAGGGACACTGAATTGACGAGCAAATGATGCAACTTGGTAAACAGCTGTGGCCTGTGGGCAACCACATGCCATGACCTCTTGAGTTATACAAATTGACCCACTTCCCATTCCCACTCTCAGTGCATCTACACCTGCTTCTATGAGATTCTTCGCCTGCATTCTTGTAACTACATTGCCTCCTATAACTTCTATTGCAGGATAGTGTAATTTTATATATCTTATCATTTCAATCTGATAAGTTGAATTTCCCTGTGAGGAGTCCAAGACAATTACATCAACTCCATTTGTAACAAGTAGCTTAAGACGGTCTTTATCTGCCTCACGAGTACCTATAGCAGCACCTACCAGCAATTGTTTATTAGAGTCCTTTGACGCATTAGGATAGCTTCGAGCCTTTTTCAGATCAGTACGAGCTATTAAAGCAACAAGTTCCCCAGAACCATTAATAATGGGAAGCTTACCTTTCTTGCTCTTCTCAAGAATATAATTTGCGTCTTGAAGAGTGACACCAGATTGCGCCGTAATCATTTCGTCTATAGGGGTCATTACTTCCTTTAAACTTAACTGGGGGTCACCTTCCCTGAAGTCAATGTCCCTGGATGTCACGATACCAATGAGTCTATCGCCCAACTTGCCATTTTCCGTTATCGGGTAGCCAGTGAAACCATTTTTTTTCTTTGCTTCTATAACATCTGCAACCGTATTGTCCGGTCCCATGCAGACAGGGTCGCGAATGAAACCATGTTTGTATTTTTTAACTTTATGTACTTCATTGGCTTGGTATTCCGGAGTGCAGTTGTGATGTATGATACCAATTCCTCCGCAAAGAGCCATTGCTATTGCCATGTCAGCCTCGGTGACGGTGTCCATCGGAGTCGAAACTAATGGGGCCTTCAATTGAATTTTTTTAGTGAGTTGTGAAGTCAAATCTACTTCTTCGGCGGTAAAATTAATGAATCCGGGTAATAGAAGAAAGTCATTATATGTTAGTCCTTCACTGTTAGCAAATATTTCCTTGGCTGATAGCCCATCACGTAGGTCGCCTTCCGCGTTCGACATGATAACGTTTATAAAACCACGTGTTATTGAAACAAATGAAAAACTTTTACTTATTTAATCTGGAACTATTTTTCTTTCTTAAATGAATTATAGTAATTTAATTATTTAATTATTTTTATTAACTGGTACAAGGATACTTCGCGTACACGTGGTACTTTTATTTAAAATGGTTTTCTTATGTTATGGCAAAAATAATTTTAGAGAGTTTGTACTTTCAATTATTTTCTAAGAATAAAAACTTTAATGTTATTGTGTGAATATTTTTTGAAAAATATAAAATATACAAAAGTGTAAAAAAGACGCCTAAGCCCAGAGCCGGCTTCTAAACTGTACTGCTGTACTAGTGAAGCACGAAAAAATCGTTGTAATCGTTTTCGATTATAAGCAACAGTATAATTGTATCGATTAAAAATAAAATATCATTCACAAAGGTTTATCATCTATGTAACACCGGATTAATAATAATACTTATTATTTTCTTTTACTATTCTGTAATGCGTACATACAAATATTTTTAAGTGTCCTACTTTTTCTTACTTTTTTTTGTGGCACATTTCTAAATTGTTACAAAAATCGGGACTTTAATATACGGTGAAATCGAGGTCAAATATTGGCCCATAATCGATAAAAAATATAATTGAGTTGGTTTTGGCCTTTAGGTTTAGTACACATCATTAAGGTATGACAAAGATCTGCAAGTACAATATTTTGCAGGCTTCTAGGTTTAAAAAGCGTAGCCATCTTCAATGTGTACATTAAAAATATAAGTAGTTTCATCATCAATAATTAGGTCCGTATTTGATTTTTTAGGTTACATTTAATAAAATGATCTATAGTCACCCTTCAAGGGCCAGTAAATAATCTTTCTGAAAATAAAAATGCTCTAGAGGGTAATTTAAATTAAAATAAGGATTGTTAAAATATGAGATTTGTGAAAACTAAAATGTAAACACTAATTAATATTAGCTGTTTTGTGGAAGTATCCTGTAAAATATCTATCTTTGTTACAAGTGTTAAAAATACTGGTTTTATTATTTTATTTGTGTAACGTTGTACAAGCAGTTCAAAGAGTACACTGGAGAGCATTAACCTCGGTTTATATTTCCTAGGTCTTACTATATTATTCCTCGAAAAAACTACGCTTACTTCAATGTATTTATTAATTTTTTTAACGAAATATTTATTAATTAAAATATTTTATATCAATTTTGATACTTAACAATTCCAAAATACATATACATGTAATTATAATAGTATATTGAATTGTAACTGTCAGTTTCGTTAACGTTTAGGCATGAATATATGCCTAAGGTCACGAAGGTAACAGTTAGATAGTAAAAATACGCAATGTAGACAAAGAACCGGATCTGATAATTCCAAGAAACTAATGAAATCCAGTGAGAGCCGTGTATCTAATTTGGTGTGTCACTTATTAACTTTATTCATAATAAACTATTGAATTATTAATACCGCGGTGACAACTTACATTTCCGCATCCGTTATAGTGCATTAATTAATAGTGGTACACTACAATAGCCAATGAAATAAAAATGCGTGAATTTTATATGATAAAAGTTATTGTAGCAGGTAAAAATAAAGAGCATATCAAATCTATATTGTCATCTCTTTTTAATTATATGAAATACTTTTTCTAGGTACAATAAGCTTCTACTTGTTCTTTTTATTTTTCTGTGATAAATGTTTGTTCGATAGATATAGTAGAAAAATAATGTACTGTTTGAACGATATTCAACTTTTTGTTCGTTTTCAGATCTGGTTGTAATAAAGATATACCTTTTTACTTTAATTTTTTTTATTTGAATGCAGAAAGGTGTTAACGAAATAAGTTGGATAACTCTGAAGTGACAATTTTAGGTTTTTTAAAGTTTCGCGGCATCTCGAACTGCGAGAAGGAAATTATTTTTCAAGATGAATAAAAGATGTTATATTTATATATAATATTTTCGAATGTTAATCTCTATCTAAATTCAAATTTATGTTGTTTGTAAGACACTTGCAACAAAATTGATTTGAGTTAACGGAGTTATCATTAGCGTAGTCCAATCGTAAAAGTCACTGAGCGAAAAGGGTTAATTGTCTAAATGCTGGAAATATGAGACGTTTGTACAATCCAAGTGACCGCAATGTTAGTACACTGTCATGAATGTTAAAATTGTAATAAATACAGTACGCTATATATTACATTATAGAAAAGGAAATTGATACAATGTGTTATTTATAGAAATTATAACTTTGACACGAATTTAAAGTAATCTATCACAAGAATAGTTTTGACTAAAATATGTGCTTACGTTGAAATCTATTAAATTTGTTATGAAACTTTAATTATTATTAAAAAAAAATTACAATTTTAAATTATAAAAAGCATAATTCTAAAAATTTTGATTATCACTTTATGTTAAGTAAATACCTCTTTTTCCAACGTTGGCTTTAAAAAAATTAGGGTTTAAGAATGATATTTTTAGGCTAATAAAATATAATTTAAGACAGTTGTATGATTATATAAATAAAATGTTTATATTTCCGAGATATATTGTTTTATTTATTCCTCACAAAATATTGATGCATGTGCTTATGAAGGGTTTCTCCAAAGACCTTGTGAATTAAAATATTAAAGGTGATTGTTGTTATAGATTATTACGCTTATATAGTATATAGTATAGCTTTAGGAGGCCCATTTTCAATGGTTTGGTTATATTACCATTAACAGAGAGGTCAAAACAGCGATTTTAATATTTTTATTCATTTGAGTTACAAAGCATGCCTCTCTTTCTAATAAATTACATTTGAAATACATTACACAGATTAAATACAATAAATTCATTAGCTGTGTTCAATCTGTATATAGTATTAAATTTTTGCCATATATCCATTTTATAATTATTCTACAATTTGAACACACTTGCCGTTAACTTTAGCGTAACCTGTTGGACACCTGTCTCCTGTAAACGATGCTCGGTCCTCTAGATTGACATCGATAGATGTTCTATTAGAATCCGTCTTTGATTTTGGTATTACGTAAGGAAGTTCCGTTGAACTTTGAATACTGTCATCTTTTACAAATGTTATTGAAGAGTCGTTTACTGGGGCAATCGTATCTTTTTCAATTCGAGTAACTTTTTCTTCTTCGAAAATAATATTATCATTATCCACACAGTTTCTCTGTGAACTTGTTGAATTTTGTGCTAAAGCATTTTTCCTGTACATTGGATTCTGACTCATGGTAGCGACGATTGAACGAGAAAGGAAGAGCCTTGGCAGTTTCCGATCTTGGTTCCGGTTGGTAAGCTGTGGTGCTTTGCGGTCGGCGATGTGACTCTTGCCTTGAGACTCCAATGACGTCTTCATAGGTTGTAAGTAAATCGTGGGGGGCGAACGTCCACTATACGTTGTATTATGCTGATTTAAAATACTTTGGTTAGTTTTACTAGAACTCGTCACACTGGTTTCCGTTGTTCGCAACACAAAGAATTCTTCAGCAGTTATGTGGTCTATAGACAACAAACAAACGATTATATTTGCAATCATGACCGTATGTTTTCCTCAAGCGTACACAAATATTCGTTAACCATAGGAAATTTACTATAACGATTTATTATAGAAAAATTAATGAATAAGATGATAAAAATGTGCGTTTCAGTAAACAGCTCAGCGCGTAATAAAGGTTTGCTACATTCTGACTGTGACTACACTTCACGCTTTTTGCACTTAAGGCCAAGATGGGGACGATATTGTCATTTATGATGGTTCAAGATTACATTACTAGGAAATATCAAAAATAGCATCGTTTGCTGCTTAAAAAAAGAGGGCATGTAATAACTGACAGTGGTTTAATAATTAACTAGTGAGTATGTAACTTTAATAAAAAGTATTTTGTTTAACGCTCGATTTACCAAACATATTTATAATTTCCTTTTTGAGTCCGTAGTGATTTTGTGCATTATTGTGTTCTTATTTTTCTTGTTTTTCAGTAAAATGTATAAGATAATGTTTCCAGAGGCAGTATAAAAAAAGTTGAACATATATTAGTATACGGAACTTTTTATCTAGGGTTGGTCCATCCAAATGACAGGTCCGATAGATCTAGTGTTAATACTGTAAGCTTATCCCGTTCGACTTGCGCTTAACATACACTATATACTTTAATGTTTGACTGCCCCTTTATTATATAAACGCTATAAGTTACAGTTATAATAGATACCAATCTCGTTTTCCTTGTAAAAGGTATAAGATGTCCACTATATATTTGTTGGCCACGTACGTTGGATAATAGAGCTAGTTCACGTTTATTTTATAAACCTTGTAAACTTGCAATTCAACATTAATTTTTTGGTTTAATTTCTTAAAGGTTGTTTGGAAACCAGTGATAAATATTTGAGTTATTTATGCAAGGTGTAAATTTTGATTTACCTTTATTACATCTAAAAGAATTGTTATGAGATAAATGTTAAGAACTTACGCGTGTTGCTTTGAAAAGTAGAGGAGTGAAATTAACAGCTACATGTTAATTTGGAGGGTTGTTACTATCATCGCTTGTTTGAAATTATCTTTATAGGCGAGTAAAGCATGTAATCATATTAATAATTACATAATTTCCTCAACTATAAAGTTTCATAAATATATAAAGTAGAATAAAAGACATAAATTTCACACAAATACAATTATGGTTGTGGTAGAAAAAATAATTGAAGCTAAAAACAATATGAAAAAGTAAAAAAAAAGAAATTATTTTATTATCTAATGTTTTATTCATGAATATATATATAGACATACACACATACAACATACATCATACATCGTGAAATTGATTCTGCATACCCATATAATAATAAATACTCAGTTACATAAGAGACAGCTATACACGATACCTATATAGCATACATGATACCTATATAGACTTGGAAGACAGCGTTCGAATTATCTAATAATAATGTACAAACTGATTATTTTAATAGAGGACAGAAGGTACACTATTATTATTTTTAGATCATTACTCTATAATATTTAATATTAGAGTTAAATTGAGTTCGTGTAGTATTACTTATTTAAATTTTAAAACAAGGTTTTAAATTCAATGTAAATAATATTATTTACGCTGCCTGTTACAATATTAACTAATGAAAAATAAAGAAAATACTGAGACCCTGAACAAGTTTATTATATAAAATTTCCCTGTTTCATCTATAAATTGTGCATCTATTACTAATGTATTTAAATATATCTATGCAAACTATTGTTATTATACTATTGGTTGGATATTATGAACGCCCGTAATTGAATGCATATTTTTACTATTCTACATTTAAAAAGTATTATAAAACAAATTGCAAATTTTCTTAAAACTCCTAACAAAATCAATGTCTGTGGTCGTAATGTAAGCCTTAAATTTAAACTGAAATTGTTTTTAGATATATACATTTTCTTTATTACATATACATACATTTATGTATGTATGTGAGAAGTTTGTTTGGCAACATAGGTAAAATACATTCAAATTGGAGTGTATATAGTCGAAATCATTATTACGACGATACATTATTCCGGACAAGGAAGTTAATGTAAAAATAATTTGTGTATAATTTTGCTTTCAGTGTAGTCATAGTACGGACATTTCAATCGTTGTTAGTATGCAATCTACATATCGAATATGGAACGTTAAATGAGATTTCACGGTTTTATTACAAAGGTTGCAAAATTAAAATATTTTTATACATTTCCATAAAAAGAGATATTTTACAGTTTTTTTTAAATACTAAAGGTTATTAAATATATTTAGGTTAGATAGGTATTTATTATTTCTTGAATCAGCTAAGTATTCTTAAAAAAATTATTTTGTAATATCTTCGTTTAGCTATAGGTATAATAAGATTTGTTTATAATGCATTTAGAAGAATTACAAGACAGTTATGCTCTATTACAATAAGAGGAGAAAACTTTTGGTCACATACAATTAAGTTAGGATTTTGTATCCATAACTATAATCATACATTAAACAATGTATTCAAAGTTTTGGACATCTATATGAGAGAATTGATGAGGGAATATTTGAATATTTGGAAGTGGGTCTTAGGTACGGTCTGTATGTTTGCTAAAATGGTAATGACGGTTACGCGACCGCTCAAGCAGGAGCTAGAGCGGTCAATGAACTATTAATTCTTAATCAAGTTTCAACTTCATTTTCTGCAAAAAAAATTGTAATGATCTCTAAATGTTTTGTGATTTATGATACCTCCATTGCATATAATCTTTGTTTTTATTCTAAATGTAACTGCGGGCTGTTATAGTGTATAAGAATAAAATTAACACCTTAGTAAGTCTTTTTTTTTTGGTTTGTGTGGAAAGTAAAAAATGTTGTTTTAAATACATACTCTGAGTTAGATAAAATTAATTATTCTTCACTATAACGAAACTTGATGTTTATGGTATCCGATGATAGGATAATAATTTCTTATCGTATGTAACTTAAACAATATTTATGTAACCTATGAGTTGAATGGGATTACTTGTTTGTTGATAAAGGCGATAATGGCTACCTTCAGTTTTTTTTCTAAATCTTGCTTCATTACGGTTATAATGCTATTGTGAAAAATATATTTAAACATTTATCATCATGTAGAATGTTGTTATGTTTCGGAGGAGACGACAATTAAAATGATTCTTTGATGTTCTTAATAACCAAAAATCTTTTTTTCGTTCGAGTTTGTTAGCAACAAGTACTTTTGCCGCCAAGTAGAACAAGAAATAAATGGCAAAATCATGTAACTCACGTTTTTATATATTAAAACTTGTGTAATGGTTGCTTATTAATAAATTGAATAGTAATATTAATAATGAATTATTTACTTTTATACATACAGAAACTGGTTTTGCGGTTAGTAAAATTTAATAAAATTATAGTACTCTTCGTTTACATAGACAAATGTTACATTTATTCTGCTAAAAGGTGACTTGTGGTTCCTTTTATGCTGCATCATTTATATTTTTAGGAACAATAATACGCTAGGTAAATAGTAATCCTTTTATTTTGCATTTATTTAAAATTCTGACATAAATGTTGTGAGTATTAAAAAATATGACGTCATTAAAGATTATGAAATATTAAACAAACCATTTTTTCCTTAATTTATAAAATTTTATAGCTAGCGTTTCCAACGTTTTAACAAACCAGTATTTATAGCATATTATCTTTCATACGAAACTCTTCAATTTTTTTGATTTATTTATCACTTAATTTATAATAATGATTAAGTATTAAATACATTGAAAAGAAAAAAGTAAAGAATCGACATAGTGATTGTATTTTTAATAATGTAATTAAACTTCAATTTTGTATATATATATATAT
>DWQX01002775.1:0-20310 GCA_018245475.1 Pharmacophagus antenor
TTTCTGGGTCTCTTACTGCCCCCCTTGAGACCTGCAGCGCCCACAAGGGGGCGTTATCGCCCACTTTGGGAAAGACTGCTCTAGATAGTGCTGGTTTTAGCACTACCAGCACCCAGGAGGAGACTTCTATTGTTAAGCCCTAACTGGTAGGAAAATTAACTATATATGTATATATGTAGGCCTTGTTTAATGACCGAGAGGACATAAGGAAGTACTGGCAGTGCCCCTTTATATCTCACACCTTAGGCAGTCACCTCACAAGACTACCTTAGTGCTGTTACTGTCTCCAGACTGAGCAAACAATAGGGACTGCTTGTAGAGAATCTTATAGTTATCAATCATCCTGCCAGTTTACAAACAATATATACACTGATTGTAGTATATACTATATTGTGTTTCTTACATTAGTTACTGAACTAATGTAAGAAATACCATTTCCAGATTGCATAGCTTAGATACAGCAAGATGTGACATGATCTCTGTCAACACAATCTGCTGTAGGCAATTTTAAAGGCCTTATGATGACAACCTGACTATAGTCAGCAAATAAACACCACAAAAGGTTGTTTTCCACAAAGAACCAGAAGTTTTTAGAACCACATCAAGAGCAATTGTAAGTGAAAATTTCATTATCATTGTGTTAGTGTTATTTTATGGAGAAGATAAACAGCAAGCAAAAGTGATAGACAATTACCACTATTGTTAATCAGACTATCGCAATAAACGATTTTAATATACACTAGCTTAAGAAAATAATAAAATAAAATACACACATGTTAAAAGATACATAACAAACATGTTTAAAAAATACTCACCAAATAGAGGCCAAACAACCAAAGGTTTTCTGCCATGAGTGTCAGACCATACACCAAGAAACAATGAAAGAATGGCTGGTGCTAATGATTCAAATGTTATTCGCACCATAGATACAAATGCTTCATATTTCTGTACTTCTTCTTCTAAGTGCTGGCTGATGTTTGCCTTTGTAGGCGAAAGAAAACCTTCACATTCAACATTACTGTGGTTTAGTGGATGTATACAAGTACGGTACAATATTATATTTCTTGTCACAGCACCTTAAAATTAAGAGTACAATTAAAGGTATCAATTATTGTATTATTTTTTTATGTATTACTCTTGAGTAAAAGTAATAAACAAAATGTAATACCTGAAAGCGCAACTGACATCATAGTAAAAAACAAAGGTAATTCCATAGTAACCTTGAAATTTTTAATGGCATCCACATTATTCGTGTTAATATCTGCATTGCTTTGTAATGGGCCTTCATCGTTTTCCGTCATTTTATCAATAATACTATTTCGAAAATTTTTAAGTTTGTAAATATTAAATAAAATCTACTTTTTTTAATTCTACTACCATTACGATAGCTATGTGTTATTTTTTTTGCTTATTTATCTGATAAATATTAAAAAGCGCAACCGCTTCAAAATGCATAAAAGCACTGAGCGGCAAAACCATTTTAAGATGGTTATAATCATTACTTTGCTTTTGGCACTAGTTGTAAACAACTTTTCTCTATGGCGCAGTAGTGCCCATCATGACTGGTGACAATTTTTTTGTTAACTGGCATTGTTATTTTCCAATATTCCTCAACATTAAATAAAAATAATGAAAATATTGATATTTTTAGGTATTACTTATTTCATTCGGTGCTATCTCCTCATAATAATGAATTAAATTTTGAATAATAATACAAAAGTTACGTTACGTTACAAAATACGTATTAGTTTACTGTACCCGTATCACACATTAACATTATATTTTATTTTTAAAATGCATATGCCCTTAGTACTTGCAAGCGTCTAATTCTACGGTAACCATTTATAATCATCTGGACCGTAAGCTGGTTTATTACCTTAGTGGTATAAAAAAAAAGCATTTTCTAAAATTATTGAACGTACTATATCTGATCGCTAATATACGGAACATGTAGTACGTTTAGATTGTATGATCAAATTTAAAATTTATTCACTACACTATTCATATTAATGATAAGCAACAATTCTTAAAAGATATGACCGACCTTAATCTGTTCCAATCCTAATAGATTTAGTTTACATTAATTGTGGAGTATTTTAACTAAGAACAAATGCGTACATAGATCTGTAATAGACAAGTTTCTTGTTTTAATTTTTTAATTCCAATTGTTATCTTAACTTATTAACAACTTTCCTCAGTCTTACCGTAAATGTATATAATATAAAATAGTCGTGAAATTTGTTTATTTTTTTTTGTGAATAATCGATATAAAAATCTTTTAATTCAATCATTTTATGATGCTTCAAAAATAAACATTTTGTCTATGAGTAAAACGACAAAGTCTAGAATATTTTCAGAAAAAAGTAACGTTTTTGGCTATCTTCTTTAACGTAAGCTTAAGAGTATACCGTACAAGATATTGGACTTTCTATATTTGAGGTTTGTTAATTGCCTTGTTTTATAATAACACAGAAACATACACGTGTCAGATATACGATAGATTTTGATTTTTGATGAGTCGTCTTCTGTCATTACCACATCCGCTCTTAAATGAAATGAATTCTTAATCTTTTTGGCAACATTAACTGTCTTTTAAAGACACCGGTTTCGATCAAACTTGATTGTTTAAATATAGGATTATTCAGGTAGTTACTTTAATCAGTTGTTACTCAAATAAGAGACGACCTATTTTTAGAACAGCTTTCTTTTTTTTAACTGTGCGGTTGCCATTGGATCCTTTTTACTGAACACCAAAATTTATTTGATGAAATGGTATTTTGTTTTTTGTATTTTCAGCATCTTTGAATTATAAAAATGGCAGTGAATGTGTATTCAACAAATGTGACCGCAGAAAATCTATCACGGCATGATATGTTAGCGTGGGTTAACGACTGCCTACAGTCAAATTTTGCCAAAATTGAAGAGCTGTGTACTGGGGCTGCTTATTGCCAGTTCATGGACATGTTATTTCCTGGTAGTGTACCTATTAAAAGAATCAAATTCAAGACCAATTTGGAACATGAATATATACAGAACTTCAAAATATTACAGGCTGCCTTCAAAAAAATGGGAGTTGATAAGGTATGATTAAATTAAAATAGTTTTGGATTTGTAAAAAATTAAATAATGACTGAAACTACCCTTATTTAAATAAAAAAATACCTCAAATATAAGAATAATAACTAAGCAATCATTACATAATGTATAAACATTTATTGACTAAATGAAATGTGCAATTATAAATAGTTTATAAATTCATCAATTTTAAGTCAAAGTGCTATTTATTATAGTATATTTTAACATAAGTATTTTTAAAGGCCACTTAAATGGCTATCTGATAAAGTTATTCAATTTTTTTTCAAATAATGAAAATGCTGTCCTCCAATAAACTCATACTTTGCATAGATATATTCTCATTTCTCAGTTATTTATTTTTTTTTTACAAAAAACCAATTGAGTTTATCATATAAAAAGAAATAAAAACAAAGACTTTAAAATTTCATGTTATTCATTTATGTTATACTTTGAAGGATGTCTTACATGATGCTACTTTAAATAGAAATGTTTTCTCAACTTTTTAGAAAATAAATTGTACTGAATCATTATTTGAAATGATGTGGTATGATCTTACATCTTATGCATATCTTCCTGTGTAATTTGTAGGTAATACCAGTGGACAAGTTGATAAAGGGGAGATTTCAAGACAATTTTGAGTTTTTACAGTGGTTTAAAAAGTTTTTTGATGCGAACTATGATGGTCGAGACTACGACGCCTTTGAAGCACGCGGTGGCTTCACTATTGGTTCGGGAGCGTGCGATAGTGGTGTCCCTTTATGTGGAGGCGGCGCCGTCCCGTTACGGATCCGTAAAGCCACACCTCTACACCACTCCGGCAGTACGCATCAGCCGTCATCTATTTGCAA
The DNA here is from genome assembly GCA_018245475.1 of Pharmacophagus antenor. Taxonomy (NCBI): domain Eukaryota; kingdom Metazoa; phylum Arthropoda; class Insecta; order Lepidoptera; family Papilionidae; genus Pharmacophagus; species Pharmacophagus antenor. The sequence continues at coordinate 3,924 of DWQX01002775.1, forward strand.
ATGCTCATCTAGAAATATCCATACAGCTATCACTGTCCAACATAACATGGACAAACCGAATATTGTCAATTGTAAAAATAGTCATCCAGATCCCGCACAAAAGGCTCTCACCATAAAAACATTACAACTTTACATTCTTTTTATTTTATCTTTCCAATTTTTCTTTTGTAGATAGTTCCCATTGACAAACTGGTGAAGGGTCGGTTCCAAGACAACTTTGAGTTCTTACAATGGTTCAAAAAGTTTTTCGATGCCAACTATGGGGGCACGGAGTATGACGCAGTAGCGCAACGCGAGGGCTTGCCCATGGGGCACGGGGGCTCGTCGGCGCCTCGGGCCACCAATGTTAAGAAACCAGCGGCGCCCGTCGCGAAAGTCGCAGCTAGACCCCAAACCAGTACTATTTATTTTCTTAATACTTTCATTGATTGGTTTTTTAATTTTGTTGCTTTCTGCTTTCAATTTTAACATTTTTATTGATATCTCAATAACCCATTACAACCATTGCTTGCATTAAACTGTGTGGAAATCTTAAAAATGCACACATTCCTACATGGCATCATATTAACTATTTATCTTTTATCTGTACATCTTGCTGCCTCAGTTTTTAATGCAATTTGTAAGGAGAATAATTTTTTTTTAATTTTCTTTAATAATATTTCATTTTTATTCTAATGTAATATCTTTTATTTGTGATAACTTTATAACATAAAAACTTGTTGCTTTTTATAAATTAGAAATAATTATTTATAAAGAATGAAACTTTCAATTAATAGACTAGAAAAAAGAAAACAGTGCTTACAGAGCTTATATAGAAATCAACCATTCGCATATCATTTGTTTATTTTGTGAAATTTAATATCCTCAAGTTTCCTTTAAGGACAGAACCCTTTAAATTTTTTGTGGTAATGCAAAAAAAAATAGAACAAAGTAGATACCAAGGAAATTAAGAACTTCCTCCATATTGTTTGTTAAATAAAATTAGTTTTAAAAGAACAAAGTATTACAGTAACTTCATACTTTTCCACCTTTTTAATATTATTTAAAGTTAAGACAGTGTGCAATATAACTAGCTAAAATAAATTATACAATAATTTTAAGTATTACCCTTTTGTCATTTTTTTTTTTTCAATAAAATAGAAACATTGATTTTGTATATGTTTTATGTTCAACAGTTGGCAAGGCAAACAGCACAGTGCGATCTCCCCCAGTTAACTTGGCAAGATTAAATCAAAGTCCAAAAGGAGACTCGAAAGCTGTTGATGAACTAAATCATCAGGTATTCGTCCAATCATTAATAATATTATTTCTATGATTTTATTTATTTATTTAAAAACTATTCTAAGCAGAAAATGTATCACACAGTCAAGCTTAACTCATTATGAGTTCTCTACTAGCTAACCTTTGTAAGAGAGAAATAAGATATGGGAGGTCTTGCTAGGATAAAATATGAACTAGTTAACAAACAACCAAAAAAAATTATAATATTAATAAATAAATATATATAGCTACATATATTTGTACATATACATTTATACATAATACACAGACAAAGCTTATATATAAATATATACAAAAGAACAAACTATAAAGACAAAAAGTACACTTTTAACATTCACATATTGGTAGAGGCAGGGAATTCCAGTCTCACCACTTAGATGGTAAAAGACTTGTCATAGCACAGACAAATGAGAAAACTTTAGAAGGAGACTTGCTAGAGTACCCTTTTTTCCCTTGGGAGCAAGAAAACTAAAACGATTCCTGAGATAGGAAGGTGAATTAGGGCAAAAAAGAATAGAGTATATATAAGAAAGAATGTGAGAATCTCTACACAGACGAATAGGTAGCCAGTTAAGTTTGTTGCGAAATTCCGTTACATGATTGTACTTCCTAAGGCCATAGATAAAACGAATGCATAGATTTTGTAGTCTTTCTAGCTTGTTTAACAGGTACTCGTTAGCATCAAGGAAAACTACATCAGGATAGTCTAATAAAGGGAGGAGTAAAGATTGTGCTAGGGTGACTTTAGTTTGAAAAGGAAGAAACTTGTGTAGTCGTTTAAGGGTGTGGAGGGAAAGTACATATTTTTACTAACCGCACTAACATGACTAGACCATGACAAGTTGCAGTCAAATGAAACACCTAAGTTTTTCCTTAGATAAAATGGGGCCTTCCAATGTTACAATTAGGGTATTATTGGAATTAAAACTAGATTTTCTGACATGTTTTCTTGGTTTTCTCTTCGAGTCTGGAGTAATTTTGTGCATTATTGTATTCTTATTTTTCGTGTTTTGCATTAAAATGTATAGAACAATGTTTTCAGAGGCATATAAAAAAATAAATTCAAATGCATATTATTATAAGATTTTTTTTTATATAGGGTTGATCTATCAAAATGACTGGATCGGTGAATTTATTTTTAAATTTGATTAAATTTCCTCTAACTAATCTTTTGTATGAAAAAGTTAACAAATACATATTTTACATTGACAGGTAAATGAATTAAAAGCAACAGTTGATGGATTGGAAAAGGAAAGGGACTTCTACTTTGGTAAACTTCGAGACATAGAAGTTATTTGTCAAGAGATTGAAGAACAGCAAAATGCTCCCATTATTCGTAAAATTTTGGAAATCTTATACGCAACTGAGGTTAGTACATAGGCAATAATTTTATGAAGTTTAATATTCAGCAAAAGAGACTGGATATCATAAAACATTATTCTAATTGGTATTTGACATTTTATAAAATAGTAACATTGGGCTTATAAGTTTTATATTATTATTATATCATTAAGATCAAAAAAATTAGAAATTAAATAGGAGTTATAGCATTAAAAGTGAGACTACCAAAGAAGTGATTGAGTCTTAAGTTAATTATGAATAGAATAAACATATTTCATCAGTCATAACAGTTAGGATTGTTATAACAAACTAACAAGAGCTGTGTATACAAATTTATATTTAACTGTAAGTATAGTGTTATTAAGTATTAACTGAAACCTTAACATATTTTTTTTAATATTATAAAAAAATATGTAAGGCTTTTAGTTCATAAAATTCTAGTGCAGAGTAAGCCCGGCCACTTAAATACATAATAAGTTTTATGTGATATAATTTTTTCATCTTTATCATTATCATCGTGTTTCAAGACTGATATATTAAAAGTATCATGAGTATATTCATGAAGGTAACGCCTAACACCTTGCCAACTATGACTATGTTTGTGGTTGACAAATGGGTTGAGAAATATTTTTTCATATAATTTAAAAAGGAGCGCAATTGCAAACCAGCAGACCTTGTGTAATGCATTCTTAATGCTATGAAGTGGTCAAGGTAATTTTCTTATGCATGTTTCATTACCTTATATGTATTGGGTACACATTGTGAATCAATGCTAAAGTGTTGATGCCTTACTTGTAGGTTTACTGCATGGATTATTAATAATAAAGCTTTTTCACTTCAAAGATAATTTAAAAAATTTAGATATGTATGCTATACAATGGATAATAGATACAAAATTTATATTTAGTAGGAGTAATGTTGTGGATATCATTATAAAGTTAAGATTTATAAGAATTTGTTTTTTTCCAGGATGGTTTCGCTCCCCCTGAAGAAATAGATGGTGATAATCCTCATCCACCAGAAGAGGAGGACGAATACTGAAAAACCTTGTGTAACACTTACGCATATTATAGAGCTCTTTGTATAAAAACCCTAAATTTTATCGCTTTATAATTATCAAGTGTCAAGTGCTTAGTATTTCACAGCCAATAAGTCGTAGTGGAAGTATTGTAGGTTAAATGAATAGGAAAAGTGGCCCAAAAGTTTATGACCTCTACTATAATATGAAGTTCCTATGAAACCTATAATCAAACATGTTTGAATAGAATGTTAATTCCTATTTATACACAATGTTTAAATTTCTATTGTACATCTATCAACAACTATTTCAGGCTGTGTCATACTAATTACATTCCTTTACACTTGGGAGCATTATGTCTTGATTAATATATTTCTATTCAGCTTGTGTTATTGATAGATTCCAGCAAGGAAGTTTGGTGTAGAGAACATAATGCAGTTTATTGATGTGCAATGTTACAGAGAGTTTAGACAATGTCTCATAATATTAGTTTTGGGCCACTGGTCCTGATGGAAACGTGCATTTAATAGGTTGTTAAATATGAAAGAGATATACTGTTTCTTGTTTCTGTTATGATATCGAAAATTTGACTTAAATATATTTGGTCCTAAATTAAAACTGTTTCATGAGTGATTGTAAAATAGATCTGAATGCTTTGTTTATGGGTAATGGAAATGATTTTCTGAATTAATATTGTTGTAAATTGGATTTAATAAAAAAAAAATAACAATAAACAAGCAAGTGTTACACTTGTTGGGCGCTCATTGCCTACCGTATTAAATTGACTATCGGAACGTGTGTATCCCCATATATTGTGCTCACTAATGTAATTATCAATAGTAATAATATGCAGATTGTTTTAGTTGAGCAGTTTTATAAGACGACGACATGGTGCAGGATGTTCTAACGACTTGTTGGCAATAAGAGATGATATTGGCTCTTAATCATATTAGATAATTATTCGCTTATTGAGAAATTGCCTTAACTATAGATATAAAATAAAGCCTCTGGTATTATGATTGTCAGTCTTATCAATAAAATAACTTTACTGAAAATTTGTTTTTTTTTATGTATGGTTCATATTGACCACATCATTTTTTAAAAGCAATGGGTTAACATGTGATGTCAAAAGATAATGATGCTGCAACACAACAATTCTTTTATGACTACAGATTGATATGGAGGTCATGTTGCTCCAGAATCGAACCTGGGACATTTGTTACAAGACAAGCGCTAAACCACTACGCAACAAAGGCACTGTCAAATTATTAGTTTTAACCCCTTAACCAACAACTACAGGCATAGCCTGTAATACGACTATGAGGCTAAATGTAACTGTGGTACTCAAAATTCCAACGTAAATCATAGGGGTTAATGATTTTTATATTTTTTTAATTAATGTTGCCATCCAGACATATCTGTTGTAAATTTGTAGCAATATAAATTTACTATAGATATAATTATTTACCAAGTGATAAATATTTTTCATTAGGTAAATGATGTTTTGCATATATTTTTACATGACCTATGCCGTAGTTTGACACCTTTAGATTAGCAAAGTTAATCATAAATAATCGATAGATGTTGACACTTTTACATTTTAAATTTTCAGCTGTCCTAAGGCAGGTAGGTAAGAGCCGTGACGTAAATTGTATTAAAAGATTGAGATTGTGCCTTTTTAGATGGTCTCGGCGCGCACTTCCATTATCATTATATAAATATCTTTCTTTGCGGCCCGTGGCACCATTTATTTGTAGACTTAATATAAAAGATTGAGCGTGGCTGGTTTACGTGTATCCTGAAAAAAAAAAGGCCTCTTGCGCAGGTTTCTTAACACATTATCGACCGGTGATGAAAAAAAAATACCGACATCTTGTCGTTTTTGTCGATAAACTCTACGGCACAGATTTTTTTTTATTTTAAAATGAATGAGTAGAGATAAGTAACAGAACAATCGTATGATAGTTTGACTCAATAGATCTGAGATACAAAAGGTAGAATAACGGCCTAAACGTGGGCGAGCAGCGACGATTAAAAGCCTAAAAATCGGGTACCAGACGATAAAGTGTTAAATCGTAATTGAACCAACCACCGTAATAATGAGATTTTATTAAACATGGTAAAAATACTGATTTACAGTATTAAAATGGTGCAGTCTTGTCCATTTTAACCCTTAAAGTCCTGAATACTAGCCGTCTATTCTATCCTCGCGATCAGAGCTGCATTTACCGTGGACGGAACTGTTTTTCGGATTTCGCAATAAACTAGAATTTATATAATTAATTCAAAGAATAAATTAAGTAATTATAACAGAAGTGTACAAGTCAGTATTGTGAAAATTTTCAGACCAATCTATACATAATTCGACATTACATTTTCTTACATTATCTTAGTTGACCTATAGTTTAGAGCTAACAAAATCCAACATAAATAACTGCACCCCCATAATCGGAACATGTCGACACCTCTTTTAATTCTTATTTATAAACATTTTTTTAAAGACTAACGAAATAAGATAGCGTCAAGGTAGCGAGAAGCAGGATTTTTGTTTTTACAAAACAATTAGCATGACAGGATCGTAAAGAATGGATAAACTGACCAACTCTTTACCTTCCTTGGATTTACTTTTTATTTTTATTATAATATTTGTCTTGTTATAAAATATATTGGTAATGCAAAGTATATATTTTGTAATATAAAGTTAAGATGAAAAAACGTCTTTTCGTATGTGGCAAATACGTTTTGTAAAAATTACACTTTTACTTTATAATCTTTTATACCTCTACTTATATAAATTTTAAATGAATATTGGAAAATTAGTATTAGTATTTTTTCTATTTCATTTTTAATGTACTGCTTTTTCGATTACATAAATATTGTTTTTTTTTCGTAATTATGACCTATTGCCAAACTCTAGTAAACCCTTCGGCGGGTTTTACTAGGGTTTCTCGTTTAAAGAGCACTTCTTTTTCGCCCGGCAAAAAGGCCTAATAAAAAAGCGTAAAAAGTGTATAATTATAATTTATTTAATTGTAAATTTAAAAAAAAACAAGATATTTATAAAAAAAAATCAAAAATCATATTTAACAGTCTTTAACCATTTGCACTTTAATAATCTTTATGTATGGATAGTCTTATTCTAAACAATTACTATATATCATCATATATTAAATTAAATCTACAGTTTTCTTAGTTGTGGAAATATTACAAATGAAAGAAAATTTTAATTACCAGCCTACACTAGGATCGAAATTCATTAGCAAAAAATATTGTAAATGAAAATGCATTAACGTTAATTACTTCTACATTAAAGTCCTTCAAGTCTTATTCCTTTTTTGCGATGATCGCAAACTTCTGACGGATATGTTCAATTCTTTAGGTGGACTTTGTTTCGCTTTACACGCTTCCTTTGTTTTCTCCCTCCTCTTAGATCTCAACATCCTATGACTTATTAAGGTAACGGTTTTTATCTTTTCATTAAGTTTGTTCTCATTTCCCAAGTCTTTAGCACAGCTGTTAGATCTCAAACTTCTCTTTGTCAAATTTGCAGCAAATTGTTTCAATTCATCAGGTGCATTTTTTTTCGATTTTTGAGAACATTTCCTCCCATTTTCAGGATATTTCATAGAGTCAACAGTTGCGCAGTTTTTCGCAGTCACTGTCCGTTTTGCCTTATTTGGAGTTATCAAATTAATTTTTACCTTCTCATTTTTCTTACAGCTTGTATTATTGTTAGGAGCTGTAAAAACAATGCACTGGATAAAATGTGTACGATTGAATAAATATTAAGATTTGTAATAATGGTACTTACTTTTATTGGTGATACTGTGTATTCTAGGAAAGTTCAAAGTGTGAGGTAGTAGTTCTCGTTCTTTTTCCCAATCACTCTCATAGTCAGTATCCCAAAACGATTTCTGAGGTGTACGTAGCTTGTTTTTGGTACTATCTAAAATTTTAAAGAAATGTGATATCAAATATTCTGTGTTGATTTTTTTAATGTTACTTGTGTAGGTCAGTTTATAAAAACCTTACAAATAACCACTCATTACAAAAACCTATTAAGATTTTTAGTGACAGTTTTTAATAAATAGCCATGTGTGAGTGGGACTCGCGATTAGAAGGGTTCCGTACAGTATAAAGAGTTTGTAGAGAAAGCAGGCAAAGTTTAAAAGCTATTAACTCATAATAGCCTCTCCCTTAATGAAAAATCGAAAAAATGCTATTGACACAACAAATTGAGCTGATTTAAGTAAAAAAGTTTTTTGTTTTAGTACTTTTTGTTGTAGTGGTAGTAGAAAAACAATCTGCGAAAAATTCAACTATCTATTACGGTTCATGAGATAGAGTCTGCTGATAGATGGACAGCCGAGGCTCAGTAATATGATTCCGTTTGCTACCCTTTGGATACGGAACCCCAAAAAAAAGAGTATAAAATTTGCTACAAATAGATTATTAAAATGAAATAGGATTGTAAAGTTTCAGGGTTAAAAAGAAAAACATTATTATTATAGATATAACTTAGATATGGGAAACATTCTAAAAAGCGATAGATAGAAGATATTGGAGATGGTGCTGGGCTGTTATGAATAAAATTAGTTCAAGATAAAAAAGAGTTAGAGGCCTCCTACATTTAAAGTGCCTAAAAAATAGTTAAAAATATAAAATTGTATTTAATATGCCCTGTTGAAAGGCTAAATATACAAAATGCCAAAATATTCATTAAAGTTTATAATTACTAACCTTTCACATTTAGCTTGGTTGTAACATTAGTTGTTTTAATTGTAGATGTATCTTGCTCAGGTAATTTATCTAGTAAAATGTAACAGTTAGTATTAAGATTACTTTGTACTTTAACAGGTTTACATTTAGTTCCATTTCTCACTTTTTTATCTGAGTTGAATATTTCTTCATCTGTGTATGTGTCACTACCCTCATTTACATTACATGTAGATATAACTGAAAAAACATCCCATTTATCATCGTGATCGGGTTGAGTGTATTTGTTACGAGTCACAGATTGATTAGTGGTAGTAACATTCAAGCGGTCGGCTGGAACAATTTTGTGTATTAGATCTAAAATATTATCATCTTCTGCTAATATGTCACGATTCAAACATGTCTGTGATGATGCTAACTTTCGAGCTTTATTCTTTTCATTCTTATTATTATCCACATTTTTAACTTGTGGACTATTATTCTGTAAGTTGTCACACAAGTTTTTATTCTCAGCAATATCAAGTTTTTGTGTGAATAATTTTCTTTTAATAAAGCGAGGCCCAATGGTTAACTCTTTAATTGAATGATCCTCTTTGAAAGACTCTATGTTCTCTATTTCTTTTTCTGGTTTCTTAATGAATTCTGTTTGTTTTCTTGACATATGTGAAAGTTGATTCTTTTTCACAGTAACTAGTCTACTATCATCAGATTGCTTAGCATGAGATGGAGATTGGTGAGAACTAGATATTATAATTTCTGGATTTAATGTTTTTTCTTTCACTTTAGTTGTCTTTCTTACTGGTAATTTAGGTTTTGCAAAAACAAAATTATTATTTTCATTATTATCACAATCTGTGTCACTGTGCAATCCATTTTGTAATTGCGTTCTGGATACTTTGCGCTTTTTTACTGGATTAGTATATATTTCATCTATATCATAACATCTTTTATGAGAATAATTATTCTTTTCTGTGTTTCTTTCAACAGTTTTAATTTCTGAAAATATTCCTTCTTGCTCACTATTTGAATCTTCACCTAATTTATTTATAATTTTGTTATTCTCATTAAATAACTTTTTGTCTTTTAAATTTCTTAATTTGGACACATCTGATGATGATTCCTGAAATTTGTTAAACCTATGTGCAATGAGTGGAAGACCACTTTTTAATCTATTTTTCATTAAAGAAATATTTTCTGAGTTTGCAACCGTCGTTCTATGAACAGGATCAATAGGACGCCTTAATATATTTGTGAAGTAATTTTGCCTCACATTTTCTGTGTAATCATGGCTACTACTTTCATTGGCTTTGTTATGGTTTGTAAAATTACACTTTTTCCCTTTATATGCAGGAATATTATCTTTGAAAGTAGCAGTTCTAGTAGATCTGCAATCATCACTACAATTAGATGAATCACTACCCAGATCTCCTGAATCCTCACCAGATTTTTGTCTTCTATTTTTAAAATATAGTTTAATTTTACGCCTTTTTTCCACGCTTCTTCGAAGTCGTCTTTTCAAGTGTTTATTGTATGCTTCCTTTATTAATTTTAAATCATATTTGTTGAACTTCCCATTTTGAAAGGCTAGAGCAATTTCAGTAGCGCTCATACTTGCAGAGGAGTCTAAAATTAATAAAATTATAACATATGCATTATGTACTCAATATATAATAATAAATATATGAAAGTACAATGTGATGTAATTAACTTGGTAGCCGATATTTTACTGACTTATAGATAAGTGTTCACAAATTACCCTTCTTCAGTATACTTTGTTACAAAGTAAACAAGCAAAGTACCTATCGCCGATGAAATCAATGAGGGGAGACATGATGGTTCATGCGACCCCCTTTTACGATGGAAGAACTCCGATGGTCCATGTCGACCTGCAATGCCAAAAAGGTTCTAGTGCAGACTGCCTCACCGCAGACATCTGCCGGGCGGCCTTCACCGTAGATGCTGAGTTGTTCCTCGCGTTTTCCAACCCATATCTAGTCCTACCCTACTTCCCCAGGAGGTGGAAGGAGGCAGTGGTTGTAGCGTTGCGCAAAACCGGACACGGAAGACTACATGCTCACGAAATCCCCGACCAACAGGACTCTTGCCCGTAATGGGCAAAATCTTCGAGAAAATGTTGGTACGTAGGGTACGGTGGTACTCTGCTCAAATCAGTAACCGCCAATACGGCTTTATGCCATAGAGATCTACCGAGGAATCCCTCTATGACATGGTACAGCACATCAAGACGAAATTGAAGTAGAAGGAGGTCGTTGAGCTGGTATTATTAGACATAGAGGAAGCCTTCGGTAATGCTTGGTGGCCTGCGATTATACATAAAACAATAGTAACAAATAAAACATGAATAGATATAGAAAAATATAAGAAATTGAAAAGTTTGTAAATAGAAAGATATTGACAATTAGATATAAGAAATAAAATGTACAAATAGAAGTAGAATAAGAAAAAATTGTAAAAAAATAAAAATATAAAAACTGCTTTCCTTATTTGGACGAGACATATGAAAGAAGAAAATGAAATGTGCTATGAAAGACAATGGAAAAGTATGAAAATAAGAATTAAGAACGGAAGAATGATAGTGAGATTAAAATATAAGACATTCAGAAAAATAGATGTGACTAGGCCCTATACAAAAACAACAGGCAGAACGAGATTATAAAAAAAAATCCTACATCATATTTAAACATGACATTCTTTCCCTCTTAGTAGAGCTACTCTAGCCAAAAAATTATTAAAATCACTACTTAATTACACTTTTGTAAATCAAATTATCAAAAGAATAAATAGCAGTGTGACTCGGACCCATAAAGCGAAGGGTACCCTACTGTATAAACAGACTGTACATAAGCCAGACAAAGTTGTATAAGCTATTAAATCATAATAGCCTTTCACATATTGTAAAATTAAAAAAAAATTCCATTGACACTCAATACATACAGCAGAATTAAGTAAATTATTTTGTTTAAGTATTTTTTTTTATTATTATTATTTTTTTATTTGTTCATGTAATGGCAATAGATAGACCAGGAAACTGAACATGACTCAATAGGTCACAACCCTGGAATCCAATGCTTGTGAAGTCCGTAAGCCGGGTGTTGGTAAAATTACAGTAAAGAGTGAATGAAGGGCTTCTCTTTAGTATCGTGCAAACTAGGGTCTTTTTGAGATTGGAATTGATTAAGAATTATCGTTCCCAACCGGAGAATTTGCATAATAAAGTCTCAACTTTATTTCGGCATTCATGAAAAGTTCCCAGAGAATTATTGGTGTAGCTGGTGTAAAGAGCGTCCACACTGCTGTGATCCACATAGCAAATTTGCTGCATGTCATTGATATACGAAAGAAACAGGGTAGGCCTATCACACAATCTAGTAGAACACCAGCATGCTCCATCAACAATGGTTATACTGCTTTAGTTCTAGAGAAGGCCGGAGATCCATTTGCACAATTTGTTGAGAAGTACTTAGGATGTCAGCTTTGAAAGCAGTGCTTTGTGCCAAGCCCGATAGAAAGGCTTCGCAATGAGTAAAGTAACAGTTAAACCCTTCCCCCCACTCTCAATCGCCTGCGCCCATCTACGAGTCAGGTAAACCATGACATTATCAGCCGAAAAACCCTGCAGAAAGTCATACTGGCAACCATCCAGTTCTCTAAATACCTGAAGAGTTGGCAGTTTACTATTGTCTCAATTTTCGAGGGCAGGGAGATGATGGCTATAGATCTGTATTGGGACGATTCTGAGCGGTCGCCTTTTTTTGGGATCGGCTGAATATTTGAGGTTTTTCAAGAGCACAGAAAAATGCCTAAAGAATATGAGTAGTGTTAAGACCGGTGCCAACTCATGTGCACACCTCCTTATCACGATTGATTAAATTCTATCAGGTCCACTCAATTTTAGACTGTCAAGATAAAAAAATGCTCTCCTAACAGAGATCGGCCAGGACTGGATGTCCAGCATGGAGCATGTACACCGTGAGATGGTAGGTGATGAGATTCCCTCTTCATCCAGTGTCAAGTTGGCTGCAAAGAGAGACGCCAAAAGTTACGCCTTCTCTTTTGCAGTGTGGGCCTGTTCATTTCTGTGCTAGAATAATAAATGAATGGATACAAATGCCTAACAGAAATGATGCACTAGCCTAAGCTCGATACAATCCCAATTACTGCGCGACACTGTTTTGCAAGAATTACCGAACCAAGGCTGAATCCTGCCACCGAAAGGTACTACAGAGTGTGGAATAAAAAGTTCCATCCCCTGAAGCACAACATCAGTAATCAACTCGACTATGGTGTTGGGATCATCTAACAAGAAGCATACCTGCCTCCATAGATAAGATACATAGAAAGACCATAATCCATCCCTATTCACTCACCTGTAGTACCAAACTCAGGAGTTGTTCATGGATAGTATGGGCAACATGCATGTGAGGTACATTGCTCCAGATCAATCAGAGGTCTGATGAACCAAGAGGGTCATTGATGGAGACCAAATAGTTGTCTAGATGAAGGTCAGCAGAATGTATGTATTTGTAAGTACAATGTCCTATAATTAGCTTGGTACTCTACATTTTAGTGACTTGTAGATAAGTGTCCTCAAATTATTCTCCTTTAGTATACTTTATTTACCAGCAAAGTAAAAGAGCAAAGTACCTACATCATGTTTAAAGATAATAATATGTATGTTAATACTTCAGGTTTTTTAGGATTCAAAAGTGACAAGTTGAAACAAACCATTTTGCTAATATAGTTAATATATAAATTTTTGTACTAAGAGTATTGACTTTCATGAAAGAGAAAAAATGATTTGTTTAATAAAGTATGAAATTATTTAAATTCACAATGAAATTTGAGTAATTAAAATACTAACATTATGGAAACATTTAAAACCCAATAGACATGAATATAATTTACCCATTGCACAGTAATTGTTAAAATATAAATTTGAAACAGCTACATTTGGGAGCTTTAAGTGGAAGGAGTTATAACCCTTATTAAACAATTTCAATAGATCCATACCAATCACTTGTTCATGGATGGGTGGATGGTTAACTACCTTTGCTGCAATAAAATTTAATAATAAAAAAAATTACCTATGCTCCTCATAGACATAGGAGAACCACTTCTACCATTATAAACAGATTGTTGATAGCTTCTATGGTTAAGTCCAGAAGGATGGTTATAAAAATTGTGTGATCCTAAACCTTGAATTTTGGATACAGACATTGGTGACAATTCTCTTCTATGATAAAAACTTCGTTGATCCCATTTCATAGCTACATATTTTGGTTGTGTAAAGTTGTATGGCTCCATCTGTGTTGGACATGATAAAAAGTTATTCTGAAAACTGTATCCATTAATATTTGAATTATTCGGTCCTTTAACATAGATTGTCTGAAAATAAAAGAGAGAGGTCTTACTTCATGTTCATAAGTTTAGTGCCTTATCCTTTTCTTTACTTTTTTTTCTACTTTATTCTTTAGTTCTACCATTTTGGTTATTTACCATTATGAAACAAATTTGCTTACCATTGCCCCACTTTGGTAACTGGAAGCATTATTTGATAGGAGATCGTCTTCAGTTTCTGACATTTTATCAGCAATGAAACTTTATAGGAACTATTTTAAACGGACTATTTATTTTAAAAATGTACCAAAACAACAATAACTAAAGCGAGATTTATTTATTACTTTTGTCACAATCTAATATTACACAGATTTATTTGTATTCCATAAAGCGTGAATTTTTTATCAACTCTCAAAAGCATCGTTCAGTTTTATTTTAAAATGTAGTTTTTAACGGAATAGAATAGACAATAGAGATTTAATAGATATTTGATCTTTCTTTAATTAATAAGGCAAGACTGTTGTCTGTATCGAAATTTATAACGAATTGTGTTTTAGTGTTTTAAGCTTATACAAATATTTACTTAATTTATAAGAGTAAAATTCAATATTCTCGATTATAAAATTTAATCGCAAATGTCAAAAATTAATTAAAATATTAATAATTTTCGAAGAAGTAAACTAAAAAAATAGTATGTTTTCTTGTATTTGTGTCTCTATACTAGACGGATTTTAAAAAAATATCAACGTATTTTTTTAATAATTCGGATCGGCATCAGAAATTCAAATAAAATAATAAATTAAAAATTTTACCCTTTTTTTAGTATAATTTTTTTATTATTCCTTGTATCTAATGTTTTAACATTTTTTGTGCCGCGGCGAAATACCGATTCTTGCTCCATGGGCGAGAAGTGACAGAGCCGATATATGACCATACGAGGGGCGAACAAAAAGTAATGATAATGAGTATAATAAAACAACGATTCTAGTTTAAGTTTAATTTATTTTTGTAGATAGTCTCTTAACAAATCGATATACTTAGTCCAACGTTTCTCTAAACCTAAAATACATAAAAAAATCTTTATTTTAGCTATCCCGAAATGCTTCTATAGCAGCCATCACCTCGCTATCATCCTCAAATTTTTTGGCCCTGTGGTGTTCCTTGAGTCTAAAAAACAAATAAAAGTCGCTGAAGGCTAAATCTGGAGAATAGGACGGGTGTTCGACCAGTTCGAAGTCTGCTTCTCGAATGGCAACCGTCGCAGCTGCGGCTTTGTGTTCAGGAGCGTTGTCTTGATGAAACAGGACTTTCGTTCGGAGTTTGTCCCGACTTTTTTCCTTTATGGCTTCCCGCAGTCGTCTTATTTAACCATCGTAGTAGGAGCCCGCTATTGTAGCTCCAGGTAATCAACCACTATGATTCCCTCAGCAACCCAGAAAACGGACATCATAACCTTGCCCGCCGAGCTCGAGACTTTAAACTTCTTCGGCGTGGGTGAGGATGGCCTTTTCCAAGTCATCGATTGTTGTTTGATCTCAGGCTCAAAATTATGGATCTATGTGTCGTCCATCGTCACAAATCGAGACAAATAAATTTCTTGGTCAGCCTGGAACTTTGCAAGATTGGCTCTTGAAATGTCAACTCGTTTTTTCTATTGTTCGTCCGTTAACATTCTCGGTACCCAAATCGGGGAGACCTTCTTGATATTCATTTTGCTGGTCAAACTACTTTGGATGCTACCGTATGAGATCCCTGTGACCTCAGCTAAATTTCTGACGGTTACTCTTCGGTCTGCTAATACGATATCTTCGTTTTTTTTTCACGTTTTCCTCAGTGAGGGACGAGGTTGGGCGTTTCTCACGATGTTCATTTTCTATGGATGTTCTACCCAGGTTAAACTCTTTGTACCACCTGGTCACCGTAGAATATAGAGGAGCAGAGTCCCCCAGTATCTCCACCAAATGACTTCCTATTTATACATTTTTTTAGCTGGGAAGTAGTGAAGGACCGAAGAAGCAAAAAAAATTTTTTGAATTTTTATATTTATTGGAAATATTTATCATAACTTTTTGATCAACCCTCGTATACTTAACAGTCTTTTACTAATGGCACAGCGAGAGATCTCTCACAAAATTAATTATAATTAAAATGTATACATACGTTATAAATGATCAAATTAAATTATGAGAGAATTTATAAAAAAAACTCTAACTGTAAAAATATATATCTATAAAATCTTCTAACTGTAAAAAACTCGGTAATCTTGATCTTCCAGCGAATCTTTTAATTTCTGATTAAATCGCGTGAGGAAACTCCGAGCATAGCTCTTTCCATTGCCCTTTGGGTGACTTTGAGCCTTCTAATGAGGCCCATTGTGACCGACCACGTTTCAAGTCCGTATGTAATCACTGGCAACACACACTAGTCAAAGACTTTCGTCTTGAGACACTGCGGTATCTGAGACGAAAATATCTTATGCAGCTTCCCGAACGCTGCCCAGCGGATTTGGATTCGACGACGAAAGAGGTTACTCTTTCTCGAAGTTGGACCTACCTTTTTTTTTTTTCTCGCGTGGAAAATGCATTGGTGCACCGTACCCCCCCCGTGGGAGGGGGAGGCGTGTGTGGGGCTACCGACGCCCTGAGAAGGGCGCCATTACCGGCTACCCACTAA